>JAZKJV010001437.1:0-80508 GCA_037367405.1 Ottelia alismoides | reverse complement strand
AAAGCGAGACGACCGTGCGCACGGAATTTGATTCTTCCCAATATCTCATGAGTGAGCTCATGTCTTCCGGTTCAGTAACTGAACCTGTATGATCCCTTTGAGAGATCGTATTACTCATATGCCCTTATATGCACACCAGCGCGCCGATGTATAGACCTTGATTAGGTCATCAACCTATTGGTCTGCCAAATGTACATACTTAGACATATAGCAACACATCTGTCTCCGGTCAGAGGATGCGTGCCTATATCATGACAGCATACGATATAGGACTTTGGTTATCTCGATCTCGTTAAGTCAACTCTTTGACCTAACTAGTCTGACACCTCCGAATCTCTATTCCTGTGCAGAGGACCTGCATCAAGAGGTCGGTCAGATATCAGCCTTTAGAGAAAGGATTGCCATCTCCTTCTCAGGCTGGAGATCATCTCTTAACAATCATTTGATGGTGCTTGATGAGTCCTCAATCTAACTCTTTAGATATTCATCCAAGCACCAGCCTCTATGATTCAATAACTGAATCAACAGCTGTATGATCATCAAGATGGCCATGGTACATAACCCTAATTGTACTAAGGGACCTATTATGCAAATTATGTATTCTTTATTTCAGATTAAGGAGTGAATTGCAATAACATTTATTGCATAATGGCTCGTCGTGGGCTCGCATTTCCAACAGTCGGAGGGAGAGGGCCAAGGTGCAGGGGAGAGGCGACCGCGGGTGTCCAGGAACCCGAAGGTGGTGGAGGCCGAGCGGAGGCGCGGGCTGTGCGGCTAGAGCTTGCGGGCGGAGCGACGAGACGGAGGCGGAGGTACGGGTTGTGCGGCGAGGCGCAATGGGGGCTCGGGAGGACTACGTGATGGTTGAACGGCCAAGCAGTAGGAGCTCGACCGTGGAGGCGGCAGTCGAGGACGAAATGCGAGTTGATGAACCTCTCGGTGGCTTGCTATAGCGAGGATGGTTGTTGCACGGTGGAAAGATGGCCGGTGGAGTGCTGGAGCGAAGGCTCCGGCGGCGGTCGCCTCAGTCGATGGCCGTGAAGCCACGAAGCTTTGCTGCTCGAAGCTGGACAGAGGTTTGAGGCCTCTGGATCGCGTTGTCGCTATTGTTGCCGTTGTCACCGGCTCTGAGAACGAAGGACGGATCCCTGGAGCTCCGTCGAAGGGGAGGGTTTATAGGATGAGGTGCGAGGAGCGTTACGGGAGGAGGAAAGGCTGGCGAGGGAGAGGGGTGTAACGGCGAGGAGTGATGGCGAGGGGTGACGGCCGTGCATGGCGGAGACGCCAGGGAAGGATGGGAAACGGCTGGAGGTACGAGGGGTGGCCTGGAGTGAGAGGAGGTGGGGTGCCACGTGGCACGCCCAGGGGCTGCCACGTGGCACCCCAAAAAAATTTCAAAATTTTAAAGGTAACGAAAAATAGAAAAGAAATAGAAGGAGACCTCAGATCGAAAAATTTCCTTCCAAAAGTTGTTCGTCTCGTCGAGATCTACAACTTTCATGAAGGATCCGGGAGCAAAAGAGGTTATCTGTGAGAAGTGGTATTTTTGGTGGTTCTCCATGTGTATAGAAAACCAGGTTTTTGGTATTTGTATTTTTTTGGTGGTTTTAGAGAGGATAAAAATTATAGAAAAATAAGAAAAAAATATAATTAAATTAACGACACATTAATCTAATTTTTTTATATTTTTAATAAATAAGAAAATAGGAAAATAAAATAGAAGTCAGAAACACTCAACTTTTGTACAGACTTACAACGGACGCTTGGACTCGGTCAGTTTCTTTGATTTCAATTGTGATCTGAATTTGGATTTTTGTGTCGCTTAATAAAACTTTCATCAAAGAACAATAATGAAGAAGAAATAAAATTAAAAATGTTAATTATATACATAAAAACTCAAGTCAAAAATAGCAAAAAGTCAAAATGCACCAAAGAGGCACAAAGCCTAATTTTCACAGATGAGCTCCGAATTTTACGAAATTTGTCTTGTTTTGAAGGTATTTGAAAATGGAGTACTTTAAAGTGAGTAGATCAAAATCGGACACTGTATGTGGGAGATATGCTCATTTTAGTCTGTCAGATGTGAAATTAGACTTTGGGATTATTTGACACTTATTAAGTTAGTAATTTTTTTTGTATTTTTTATTTAATAAGGTTAGTAATATATACACATCGGAGGTGGTTTGGGGTCAATCGGAGTTAGGATTAAAACCCGCCCTATCACTGATCTATATTATTAGCCTCAAGAGCTAGCCGAAGATGGAGGACGCTGGAATGGCTGGCAGGGCTACTCTAGTGGACGACTATATAATCGGAATTGAAGACAGAGAAAAAGCTGCCAGACTGCCCAAAAGGGCACCCTCCCTCATGAGCTGCGTCGCTGCTTGATCCGAAAAGAAGTCGCTGACTATCCAGAGAAGTTGGACGAAGTGGGATTCCCCACTTTCTTCTTTCTCTCGCTAATAATTATTTCTTGATTCTTCCTTCACCACAGCATCGACGGCACAGAGAAAACCCCCCGAGATTATGAGAGAGATATGGTCAAGGCGTCATTGAAAGCTCTCCCTTACTGTCAAGATGATGGTAGTCTGATTTTCCCGATTCTTCGGTGAACCCGGGAAGTCAAGGAGATGCGATGCCGAGTCTGGGACCCTGGCTTGGCAACTGGTCAGCCAACCAACCCACTAGCACAAGGGACCATTCGATATCTCCAACCAAAAAGTGGTCAAGCGCCGCACGTGGAATTCCGTGTGAATCAGCAAGGACCACCAGGCTGGATCAAGTGATTAGAAACTCATGTCAGGAGTTGGTTAGCTTATGTCTACGGCCGCTAGCCTAGGTGTATAATTCCCTACCTCAGCGTTGGTGAGTGAGAAGATCATGCGCTTCTTCTGTTCCAATGACGAAAGAGCATGACAAGCGGCTATGCCCTTCTTCACTCACGCTAGGATATATAGCCTTCAGAGATATAAGCTAAGAAGATTGCTCCACTCCTGGTTCCTCTACCATTGGTTCCTCAACTATGGGGGCTTCGTTAACGGGTAGAACAGTGGGGGATTGGACAAGTGGGGAGACAGGTTCTTCTCGTCTGTCTTTCTTCGGGTTAGGAGTGAGGTTGTCAGCTTTAGGGTACTAGTCCCATGTCTTGCCTTTCCGAGTAGTCCGGAACTATGTGACTATTTCTTTTTCTTTCTAACTGATCAGGCGCCCTTTGAGTGGCTCGATCGAGAAAAAAAGAGGAGTTGCCCCACGGGACTGGACTTCTCTCTATCCTCTGCTTCGCTTAACTAAAAATAAGAGACGTTAGCGGCTTTTTGGGCTAATTTACACTTGGGATTTTTAATGCAAATATGCATGATGAAATGCAAGTATTATTTACACATGTATGAATGCTAATAATGCTCTATTAATGATTAATTGCAAGTGAATGATGGGGAACAGAGCCTAAATGACCAATTTTAGCATGATGAATACGAGATTCATCAGTGAGGCGAGCTACCCCGCTCCAGATCTCGACGCTCCGGCGTCCTTCGAGCTTCAAAAATGGCCGACGACCTCC
Organism: Ottelia alismoides; assembly: GCA_037367405.1. Classification (NCBI taxonomy): domain Eukaryota; kingdom Viridiplantae; phylum Streptophyta; class Magnoliopsida; order Alismatales; family Hydrocharitaceae; genus Ottelia; species Ottelia alismoides. The sequence continues at coordinate 76,949 of JAZKJV010001437.1, read as the reverse complement.
TGTGGTCCTCCTCTAGATCCTGGGGGCTCCAAAACTCCTTGGCGACGACCGAGGCACTCGCTAGAAGGCGGCGGAGCTACGGGCTCCGAGCATCTCCGGCGAGCGAGCAAAAATAGCCCCAGGTGGTCTTTGAATGCTTCTGGACCTGCAAAAAGCGTGAAGGGTTCGAGGTCAAAGTGCCTCGACCCCGCAAGGGTGGAATAGGGTCGTGGAGTCGGCGGAACGACAGATGCGCAGAGGTGCACTCCTGCGAGGAGATGGTTTGGGCGATTTAACGGGGAAATGTGAAATTTCTTTGGGGGTTTTACTCCTAAAGATATGGTGAAGAAATTGCAAGAAATAAAAGGGGATGAAAAGGCTGCCTCAATGGTCGGAGACCAGAGGGTGGTATACCTCGACGGCGAGCTTTGCCGGAGGTGGTGGAGATGCCTCTGACCTCCTTCGCCCTGGCTGACGATACAAGGTTGGAGCTGTCACCTCCAGAAACCTGTGGAGCTCCAAAGAGACGAAGAAAGTGGACCAAAGGGACTCAAAAAATGGCTCGAAAGTCGGAGGGTCAATATGTATGGTTTGACAATGTGGTTCTGACGCTCCAAAGGCCGAGGAAGATGGCTCGAATCGCCGCTCCTCGGCCCCAGGAGAGCCTAGAGCGTGAAAGAGGGTCTATCGAGGAACAAAAGTCCTTCAGGGATTGACACGAATGGAGGCAAGTTTTGACCTCGAAAAGATCGAGAAAACAGGGTCTAAACGAGGTCTGACACAATGGCAGAGGGGGGAACGACCAGTTGACCCGCCGGTCAACGAGGGCTGGCGCCTGGTTGGTCCACGTGGACCAACCAGGAAAAATCCCTGAGAAATGTTTTGGAAATTCGATTAAAAATAGAAAATGATTTTATTAATTTTAGTTTATAAAATGAAAAATATTTTTTATTTTCTAAGGTATTTTAATATGATTTTTAATTATTTTTATGAGGTATTCTTTTACAAGTCACTTTTTATAGGCTATATATCTATACATTTTAATATTTTATTTTTATTTTGTGTATTTAACTTATTTATTTTTGTTTATTATTTTATAATTTTATAAAATATTTTTATACACTTAAATATATTTTTATTGTATTTTTCTGAAGTGTTTCACACACTTAATAAAATATAAGTAATACTTCTGTAGGTATGTGCATTGATATCATACCTATGTATGTTATATACAAGTATTTTATTTTGTATCTTATTTAGGTTTTTATTCTGTTATTAATATACACATTTATTATAAATAATATTTACAAAATTATAAAAATATAAAATGGTAAAAATAATGAATAAATAATAAAATGATTATTTTAATCTGTACAAGTATACAATAGGGGTCTAAAACTCAACTTTCAAACCGTAGCTCCGTCAAATGCGAAACCACTGCCATTAAATAGATTATGAAAAATTATATACAATTAAAGGTGAGTTTGACGCGTTTCGAGTTTTTATTTGAGAGATACGGGTCTGGGAAGTTGGGATTTTGGAAATTTATTCAGATCAAACCTTTTTATCTGTACATTATTTTTGAGTGAAATCAATTTTTTATTTTTATTTACTTAATTAACTACAACTTTAATGTTCAAAGTTTCTTTATTTGAAGTGTAAGAAGTGGAACCAAAAATAGGTCCCAAAATGTACAAAGAAAGGAATAAAAATCAAAGGTATCCGACCCTTATCTCCCCCTACTTTATTCCTTGTCGACCTAGTCATCGAGATGCCAGATCTTGGGGTTTTGGGTCATAAATTATTTACAATATTTTATTCTTTTTCTTTTTTTTATTTATTCTATAATTTTGGCTTTAAATGCAGTATTTTATACACTATTTATATGCACATGCATGAATGCTAAGATCCTGGAATTAATGGTATTTTTTCGCATTTGCTAGGATCTTTGAGGCCAAAATGATAGAATAAAGATGATGAAATGTGGATTCATCAAATAGGACATGCACTTCCGGCCCTTAGAGCTATTTTAGGACCGATTTGTGCTCGTAAAATTCTAGGATCACGCTTCACACTTAAAGACGCACTTCGACCGCAGATCTTAGCCAAATACTACCTGTTCTTCACTCTCTAATAGAACTGCTTGTCTAAGAGCGGCTTTTTCTTGCTTGCATTCCATTTAGTGTAAAAATTTCAATTCAGTATTGCATCTCGCATTGTAGAGAGCTTGAGGTACTGTCATCTTCTTACTCAAGCATTCATCATCGTTTTTTTCGATTGCATCGGCTTTTTCTGATTCCTCTCTCGGTTTTCTAACATAAAATAAAGGAATTGGGACTGGATGGTAGACGTGATTGCTTGTGTGGATTCATATCAGTGATAACTAATCTCCAAAATCAGGACTGCTAGTTGAATTTGATCAAAAAATTGACTAAAATTAACCCTTGTTTATGGGAGAGTAAACCCGACCTTGTTTTCAGGCTGAGTGAGGGTTCTTGAGTGTGTGTGTGCACACCCTAAGGTAGAGCCCAAATCCCCGCCTTCCATATCACATACCAACTGATCCTAGCAAATATCACGAGTTGAATTTTCTCAGGTTCACTGACTAGTAACAAGTAACCTCCGCATGTTCGCAGGTAGATAGGGGCGAACCAGAGGTGCTTCACGACAAGTTGCTAGTAACCCTTCGAGGTGAAGTTCCAGCCTTGTCAGCCTCTGCCTACTTGCAGGTAGATAGGGACAGGTCTTTGAACTCATTAACTTGAGATAAGAGCGAAGAAAGGAAGGGCGTCGGTATCTTAGGCAATAGGTTAAACAGGGAAGACGCATCCGGCTTTGAGCCGACTTCCCTATAGGCCACGTAACCTTTGCTACTTGCTTGAAAATTCACACTTAAAATCAACCAGACTAATCGGTCTCGGCTTTGGGTCCTTCATCGTGTTGAGTGTGAACTCAGGGTTTGCTCTTGTGTTTGTCTTTGTGTCTGTCAGTGTGTGTTATCTTGTGTAATTGCACGTTTTCTACCCTGATCTGCTTACATCCATCCTTTCCTCCTCAAGATGTCGGGATATTGGTCCCTATACCCTGAAACCTCTGGTCATTCCTCCCCGACCATATACCGTTCATCTTCGCCTTCTCTTTCTTCCATGTATCCTCTATTATCCACGGGAGACCCTTACCCGTGGTCGGTTCCACCTCGACCAGATTATGAAGTCAGAACTTCGACTGACTTCTCCACTTCTTCATATTTCTCACCTACTCCCTGTTCTAACACTCCAGACCCACTTCCATCTTGGGCTGATTGTCCTCATTCTTGAGAGCTTGCTGGAATCAATGAACCATACGAAGAGCAAGCCACTGTTTAAACAGACGACTGGCAGAATTACTTGGTTGATCGAACATACCGAATGGAGAGGCATGCATCTTATGATCTTCCTGACTTGATTGACTTTAGTGATCAAGCTTACATATATCATCCCTCATCCCAACCATTTAGAGAGTCTACGCAACCAGAGGATTGGACTCATGGATTCAACCTATCATCCCCCTCTTTACTGACTCCATCATATGAGGCTCCGACTAATATCTGCCATTCAGATAATCCATACTCGACCCACCTTTACATGACAGAGTATAGGTATGTTGAGTATGAGACCTCAATATCTCAGCAGTATCCTCCAATTGTGTAGAACTCTCCCATGATTTGTCATGAGAATTTTGTGGAGGATGACATCTCTATACTTATTAAGAAAAATGAATCATTGGGTAACGAGTTGAGAGATGTCATGGAAATATTGCACTCAATTTCTACCAGTATGGTATGAAAGTGAAAAAGGAAGCAAGTAGATTTGATGTTGAAAACCAAGCAAGCATCAGGGAACCCATAGATTTTGTACAGCTGGAGTCCATTCTACCTCTCTTTCTACTAACCACTTACCCTCCAATCCAGAGTCTAATCATTCATCCACCAAAAATACCAAAAAAATTGAAAAATTAGAAAAACACATAAAAATTAAAAATGAAAGACTTAGAAAAATTGGATCCTACCCTAAGGGAAGCACTCGATGAGGAATTGATTTTTAAACTTCCCTTGATAAAGACAGTAGATCACTTCCCTGACCTTAAGAGATTTGTAAAGAGTAAATTGATGCCCAAGAGGTCGGGTACTAAGAGAACAAGGACAAAGAGACACATAGTATCTATGGCCACCTCCTTGGTAATGGAGAGAAAGACCAAGAGTCGCAGAGTGAAGCGGTTGCTTAGGGTGGAATGTGAAATCAAAGACACTATCTTTACCCATGCAAGAATAGATTCCTCTCCGATAAATATCCTCCAGACCTTTATGTTTGACAAGCTCAAACTTAGGCCAATCAAAAAGTTGAGAGAGATCGTTCAGTTGGCTGATCGATCCATCAAACGGTCTAGAGGAAATATTTCAGTCATCGTTACTTTTCAAGGTGCTCTACTCCAGTTAGACTTCACAGTCACTGACATTGAGCACTGAGGAGAGTTCACCCAGTCTCCGATTATTCTCAGGAAGTCGTTCTTAGCCTCAGCTAAAGCGACTAAAGATTACGAGGCTCGGGAGATCGATTTTTCAGCATTGGGAGCACTCTTACCTCACCCATTCTTTGATACACTTTACTCTAAGGTTACCCGCACATCCGCTGACAGTCGTGACCATCGATAGGTAGATGAGTCTCACCTCTCTGCTACACCTGAGAGACTGACTATCCGGACGACCGTTGGTTCTGAGACTCCCCACACCTCCACTTCATCAACTACTTGCACCGCCACCGTGACAAATTCTAAGGAGGACTCATGACCACAAGTTATCATGGAGTCGGACATGACCTTTGTTGATTACCTTGGCCATTTTGATGATCCGACACAAGAGCCTAATAATGCCAAGTCGTGTGTTGACCCTTCAAGACTATTACAATCTATATGGTGACTCGTCTGATGAGGAACCCATGGTCAGCACCACACCACGTCCCGGACCTTCAAAGAAAACAACCAAGACTAATATGACTCCACATAAAAACACGGTTGCTCCCTCCTTTAGCCGGTTATCTAGTGAGAGGAAGTCGAGAAATGACTCCTCAAGGAGTTCCCCCGAACCCCTCAAGGCGCGTCGCTCTCCACTCCCTATAAATGATCCAGGTTATGGAAAATCGACTAAGAAAGTTTCCTTCAACATACCTAAGAAGGGATTTTCGGAGGAATCCTCATCGGGTCCGAATGAGGTGATTTATATGAGTGAGCTCAGTTTGGCTATTCTTAAGCCATATCCGAGCAAGCAGCCGTGTGTCGATCCTCGTTGGACGATCCCTACACCTCACTATTATTCATCTGAGGACAATTCCAACATCGACACATATGTATATTATCCACTCCTTGCATCCGCAAGAAGGTTCATCACACACCTTCTTGATCCTTGTATATTCTCCCTCTTTTTTGTATATACTTTCTCTCCCTCCCTCCCCAATGATTCAAATCACTCGCCCCGTCTCCATCTCGTTTCATTTTATGTCTATACTTAGGATGACTAGATCCTAAGTATAGGGAGGAGAGTGACCCGAGTCTATTTGATATTCGTTGTACATCCTCCAGATCTCATCGGTTCTCATATCCACTCTTGTCCTATACTTAGGATGACCAGAGCCTAACTATAGGGGGGACCGATGCCCACCATGTATATACTCATCCTTTTCCCCTTTTGACCTCGTCCGCCCCATTTTTGATCTTCTTCTACACTTAGGTTGCTAGAGCCTAAGTATAGGGGGGCGGAACGACTTCTATACATTTTTGCTATTTTAGCTCTCCTACCCTTAGCACGAGCTATCTTTTTCCTCGCTTTTTGTGCTCTGAGGACATAGCACACGCTAAGTATAGGGGGTGTGTATATATTACATATATACTTTACCCATAGCTCGTACTTTCGTGTATTGTCGCATATTTTTGTATATATTATGCAATAATTATGGGGTGGGTAAAAATTGAAAAAAATTACATGTATACTTGTACTATATGTATAATGCTTGTATAAAAAGTTGTAAAATTCTTGTAAAAACATACTCTTTTAAGATTTGTTGTAAAAAAGGATGTAAACCAAAAAAAATTGTATATTATGTATATTATGTACAAATTGTATCAACTAAAAATTGTTGTAAATAATAAAAACTGTTGTATATCATAAAATAAAACAAAAATGTTGAAAATAAAGGCTCCTTATTTACTCTTGCATATCATCCTTGCATTTCAAAAAAAAGTCTTGCATTTCATTCGTCTCTGTAGCATGTCATCTGCATCTCATCTGCATATCATGCATATGCAAAGTGGAAAGCTAGTGGGTTCTGAACCAAGTTATGAGTAGATGTTGAAGAGGGACTTGATTTGACCTTAATCCGCCTAATTTCATAGGAACCTTATAGGAATTGGAGTTAAGATTTCTCAGGTCAAGTGACTTAATTCTTTAAGTTCGCAAGTCTATGTTCACATGTCATCTTGATTAGTCTAAAGTAGAATATCTCGTGCACACGCATGATTCTTTTAGACAGTGATCTAACTTGGACAAGCACAATGCATGTATCTCTTCATTGATGAGGTGGTGAGGAGGTAGAATCCTTTAACTTGGAGTAGCACACGAGTGGAAACATCCATCCTCCTCTAGGGAGGGTAGTGCATCTCAACCTAGTCTGGTGGTGTTGACATCTTAGGACGGGATGCTGTGGGTTGCAATAATGCTTCAAAAGAGGGATAGTCTACTGGCTCAAGAGGAATAACTCCTGATGTACATGTTGCACCTTGGATATAGTTCAAAAAAAAGAAAAAATGCAAGAACTCCAAAAAAAATAGACAAGCCAGAAAGAAAATAAAATACATGTCAGAGTATGTATATTAGCAAGTAGTTTGCAGTTGGATGACTTGGCTACACTGGTCAGGCATCCCGGGATAGGTAGCTACACTGGCTACCGTCCATTCTTTTCTCCACCCCCATCCTCTTGAGTTGGTCGCACTTGAACTTAGAAGGGAATACCCAGCTCCTCGAGGAAAGAGTTACTAGATCGGGGAATTAGAGTTACCTTGTTAGAGGAGGCTGCTTCTTAGCCATTTCTGATGTGGAGAGTTACATTTCACACTTACACAATACAAGTAAGAGTCATAGTCATCAGAAATTTGCATATGAAGATCTGATTCTGACCTGACTGTTGAGGCGTCTTAAATAGAAGACTTGAGGAACTTGAAGTCTGTTAGGTCTTAAGTTCAGATCCCAATAAGGTTCCGCCACACAATTAATCCAAAGGTCGAGTCACGCTCCATTTTCAACTTTTATTCAAGACCTTGGTATTGAACCCAAAATCATTTCACTTTTGTATTTCATTTTAGTTGCTCGGGGACGAGCAAGGGTTAAGTATAGGGGGTTGATGAATATGTAATTCATCACTCTAAAAGTTGAAAATAGAGCTTTCTTCCCGAGTAATTAGATGCATATTTCTACTTATATTGCATAATTAGCATTCATGCATGCATAAGTAATATCTGCATTTTAGCATTCATTTTTGCATTAAATAAGAAGCCCAATTCACTTGTAAATATTCACTTGTATATTCACCATATTTCACCTATTTGTATGTATTTTATACTAACTCCAAATCCAATAAAATCAACTCCATAGTGTATATATTACTAACATTAATTAAAGAAAAATATCAAAAAATACTAACTTCTAAAATTGACCAATAAGACCCCAATCCAAGTTTGAAACTAGGAGCATAAAATGTAAATATCTCTCTCATATAGTGTTCGATTTAGGTCTACTCACTTTAAAGTAATATACATTCAGAGACCTTTAAAACAAGATCAATTTCATTAAAATCGAAGCTCGTGTGCAAAACTTGGGTTTTAGGCCCCTATTGTATATTGTATATATTGACCTTTTTGCCCATGTATTTTATCATTTTATTTTCTTAATTATTAAAAATATAAAAAATATACTAAGTTCTAAATATTTATTTCATATTGTTTATCATTTTCTTTTAATTTTTCTCTTATTTAAAAATGACAAAATAAAAACAAAAGATAAAAATGTGGTATTTTATACCTATAAGGTACCACCTAAAAATATTTTTCGTACAGATGATTCATTTTATTTTTTGGCCTTTCACAAATGTTGTAGATCTCTTCGAGATGAGCAACTTTTGTGTTGACCACTTTTTGATTTAATCTCTTTTGTTATTTCTTTTTTATTTTTCTTTACATTTAATTTCTGAATTTTCTAGGAGCGACATGTGGCTGCTCCTGGAGCCGCCACATGTCACCCCATTTTTTTATTATTTTCGGATTTATTTTATTTTTTTCTAATTTATTATTATTATGTTACTATTTTAATTATTTTTAGTAGCTTACTATGTTATTTTATTAATTATTTATTTTATTCTCCTTTTATTTCTTCTCCCTTTACTTGTCTTCCACTCCAAGCAATCAACTCACCACTTCCTCCACCATCCCTCCATCTTCTCCATCTCTTTTCTAACTCTTTCCTCCTCTTTTTATTCACATCTCATCCTCCATTTTCTTCATCCACCTTTCGATAGGAGAGGAGCAAGCCCCCTTGGAGTTTCAGGTGATAGTTGCATCTTCATGGTTGAGCGACAACCTCCTTGAGATTTTTCTCAGGTGCGATCCGGCGATCCCTTGTCGTTGCAGCCCCACTCAAGAGGCTGCCAAGCTTCGAGCTTCTCACGCCAAGCTCTTGAGGCCATGACAGGAGCCGTGCACCGTAGCTCCATCTTTCGGCGAAATCACAGGTAAGTGTCTCTCTTTCCTTTATTATTTTGTTTTATCAATAAAAATTGTTCAGCATTTCATCACTATTATCGCCACCTACAACAATTCATTTTACCAACGTTTGCTGTTTACAAAGAAAATACAATATTGCAAAAAATACAAAAAAATAATAAAAAAGGAAAAGGGGGAAGCAGTTGTCGTCGGCCCCCTGCCTGCACGACCGCGGCCGACGCTGCCCTCCTCCTCCACCAGTCTCGCGCCACCACCATTGGACGTCGCACCAGCCCGCTCGCGCATCGTTCCAGCACCCCGCACCTCCTGGACCACTGCCCTCCCGCCGGCATCAACCCGCGCGATGTGTCATCGTCCTCCGTCCAGCGACGCGCAACCGTACGCCGCCACGAGATCCTCCTCCAATGCCAGCGCGAGCGTGCTCCCCCTGGACACCTTGCCGCTCACCGACCCAGGCGCAACGCCTTGTGCGCAGCCGCACGCACATCCTGGACCAACGCCCTCCCCGCGTGCACGGTCGTGCTCCGAACGCCCCCTGCGTCGTCTTTCGCCACTTCTCCACGCGGCACCCCGCACGGCCAGCGCGACGCCTGCCAACTCTGCCCCGTTGCGGTGGTTCACAACTTCTCCACGCGATGCCCCGTGTGGTCAGCACGCAACCAGCTGCATCTGCCCTGTGTGACCCCCTAGCCGAAACCCGCCCCAGCTTCGTCTCTGCGATCCCCGCACGCGGTGCGTGCGCGCGGCCACCCACCGCCGTCCTTGTGAGCTCCATGCGTTGTCACGCCCTCCGTCCCTCCAGATCCAGTGCTACCTCGTCCAACGCCGCTGCCCTAGCCGCCCCCACGTCTGTGAGCCCTAGCTTGCAGGAGAAGAAAAGCCAAAGTTCCATTTTTCATTTTATTTTCTATTATGAAAATTGCACTTGTATTCCTGTAAGTTTTAGTAATTGCAAAAGTGTCCTCGTGCATAGTTTGTTTATTTATTTCATTTCTGTAATTGCAAAGACACCCCTGGCTTTGAGCATTAATTTGGACAGTATTTTTGCATCATTTTTATCAGAAAAATAGCATTTTGTATAACATTTAAATATTTATCTTTTGACTACTTATTTATATTTTTATAAGCATCGGATAGTTTATTAAAAATCAGAGTTGGAAATTTAGTGATATTTTACCCACTTTTGCTCTGAAATTCGTACATAATCAAATATTACCTCAAAAATTGTGAAAAAATCATATTTGATGCACCTAATTGTGGTTTAGTTACAATCCAAATTTTGTCCAACTTGGAATTGTCTTGTCATAGAATAAATTATAGAGTGAATTCTGTAATTGATTTTAAGTTAAATCCACGAAGATGATTTTTGAGAAATTTCAATTCTCATGTATTCCTGATTAAAATATCTACTTGAGATAAATAGCTCTTTGGATAATTTAATTTTATAGATTAATTAGGAATTAAATACTCACAGCGCTTTGTTTTCAGTAAAAAATCATAAAAAATCATAAAGTGTCAGAAAATTCTAAAAAAATAGTGTAGCTTCATTTCATCATATTTCATTTCCAGTATTTTTTCATAATTTTCTCATATCATTTGCACAGAAAATTGCATAAAAACCCCAAAATAGTTTACATTTTTCATTATGGCATTTTAAATCCAAAAAAATTCAAAAAAATACATTTTATATTAATCATTGGATTAGGTTTACAGAAAAATTACAACTTGATCAATTTGGTCTAATTTCATGTTAACATTATTTTTGGCTAAGTTGTTGATTTTCTTAATAACCTAATTCATCTGTATTTGTGCATTGGCATCTTTTCATTGCATAAAAAATTAAAAAAATCCCACTTGGAAAACAACGATCTAATTCATCTAATCTGTTCCCCAATTGTTCCTTTGCCTCCTTGAGTCGTCCATGGAGCTTGTCCAGGTTAAACAAACACCATGCGTACATTCATTCGTCGATTATTCGACTTGTGCATTTAGTTTTTATCGATCCGAATTTATCTGGCTGCAACGAAATTGTTAATTCGACACTATTAAAAAAGTAGATTCGCGATCAATCAGAAGGTCGGCAGGAGGAGGCATGGGCTAAGGTCGCTGGGAGGAGGCCTGGGCGGGAGGCAGAGGGGGCGAGGGATGGTCTGGGTGGAGGTCGATGGGAGGGGAGGTTGGTGGTAGGGGGATGGGGGTCAGGGAGGAGGATTGGGCGGGTTGGAGGTGGAGGGTATGAGGGAGGACGCTTGGGTGGGAGGAGACCTAGGCGGAGATCGGTGAGAGGAGGCCTAGACAGGAGGTAGAGGGGGTGAGGAATGGTCTGGATGGAGGGCGATGGGAGGGGAAGTCGGCAGAGGGGAGGTTGGAAGGAGGCGAGGTCGGGCGGAGGGGAGGAAGGGAGGTTGGGCGGAGGGGAGGTCGAGCGGAGGGGGGGAAGGAAGGTCGTGTGGAGGGGAGATCGGGCAGAGGGGAGGGATGAGGAGGAACTCGTGGAGGAGGCCTGGAGGCGTGAGGGAGAAGGGATGGCATTTTTGTAATTTTGATAAACAAATTGGGTATTGTGGGAAAAATTCACGGAATCCGGTTAGTTTTAACAGCCAAATGGATGGAGGTTAACTACAGGGTCTGTAGGGTAAGGATTAGCAAATTTACGAGGTACAAGGAGGAATTTGGTTGTTTCAAAGGTCATGGAAGTAATTGACTAAGATTATAGATTCTACTGGATAAAAATCGCTGTAATTTTTTTGACCGAGCTTACGATGATGTTGCTCAAACCAGACCTGCTTGTCCAATATAATATAGAATACTACAAAATGATACATAATATATGTTGAGTGAGACAGATTTTATTGTTATCTTAGAAAAAATTAAGTGCGTAATCTCTTCTTTATTCAATCTAAAGAATTGACTAATGTGAGCATACTATAAAGTCTTTCAAATTAACCTCTAGTTCAAGGGATTTTTTAATAAAAAATTAAAAGCGTGTGTATAACAACCCCCTGAAATTCTGATAACATATGATAAGATAATAACATAAAGTACACAGACCTTGCACCGTTCTAGCTCCCCGAGTTTTTGTGGTTATATGCAATTCAGGTGGGTCTATAGCTTCCGGGTTTTTTTCTTTTTTGAAAAATATCATCATGTATATTCATCTATATATTTTTCATACATGTCATTTTAATTTCGTTTGAAAAAGAGACTCTTACGCCCTCCATCCAGAACAGACCGATTACAACAATTCTAAGATCGTTAACATTTTACATATTCTAGATGGAGGGTATATGAGTCTTTGTCTCTGACAAAATAGAATAACATATTAATGGGATATAGTGATGAATATACGTGGCGGTATTTTTCAAAAAAGTAAAAAAGTGGAAGTTATAGGTGTGCATGTAAAATTACATGCACCTGGGTGCATACTCCCTATCCCCATTTTAGAAATGATTTATGCATAGAGAGAGAGACATATATAGAGTTTGATGGGGCTGACCCCTAGGTTGTCCCCGCATCATTCGTAAAAAATTTTATTTTTATTGAAAAATATCACCATGTATATTCATCTATATATCCTTCCAAAATGTCATTCGAATTTCGTCAAAAACAGAGACTATTATGCTCTCCATCTAGAACATGTCGATTATAACAATATTTAGACAGTTAAAATTACTTGTTCTAAATGGAGAGCATATGAGTCTATGTTTCTGACGAAATTCGAATGACATATGGGATGGATATATAGATGAATATACATGACGATATTTTCAAAAAAAAAAGAAAAAAATGCGGAAAAATGATGCGAGGGCAACCCGTTGGCTGACCCTGAGGGCATCCCCATTATTTCTTATATATATATATATATATATATATATATATATATGAGAACGGGGAAGCTGCTCCGCGGAGCAGCCAAGCTGGTTGTTGCGTGGGGCAGTCCCCCCCCCCTCCCCCTTTTATTTTTTTTTTTGAAATTTTTTTATGTTTATTCATATATATATCCCTCCTACACGTCATTCAAATTTCGTGAGAAACGGAGACTCCTATGGCCTCCATCTAGAACAGGTACTTTACAGCAAATTTCAGGCCGTTAAATTTTACTTGTTCTAGATGGAGGGCATAGGAGTTTCCGTTTCTCACGAAATTTGAATGACATGTAGGAGGTATATATAGATGAACAAACATAAAAAAATTTCAAAAAAAATAAAAAAATGGGGGGAAACTGCCCCACGCAGCAGCCAGCTTGGCTGCTCCGCGGAGCAGCTTCCCTTTTCACTATATATATATGGAAAAAATGGGGTTGCCCCGCCCAATATTTCAACAAATTTTTTTTTGTAAAATATGTGTATATTCATCTATATATCCCTCTAATATGTCATTCAAATTTCATCAGAAACGAGGACTCCTATGCCCTCCATCTAGAATAGGTAATTTTAATAGTCTAAACGTTGTTGTAATCGACATGTTCTAGATGGAAGGCATAAAAGTCTCTGTTTCTGACGAAATTCGAATGGCATATAGGAGGGATATAGAGATGAATTTACATGGTGATATTTTTCAAAAATAATTAAAAAAATACAGAAAAAGAGGTGGGAGCAGCCCAATAAACCATGTGTGTGTGGAAAGCTTCAGATAAGACATGCCTTTCTTTTATGTCTAGAAAGGCAGCAACACAGGTCGTATGATCTTGATTTACGGTCAATAATAAAACCACTCTCACGTTGCAAAAGCACTCCATCGATTTCCTTTTTTTGTAGTGTTTGTTAATTGTGATCCTAATTTAAAGGGATCATTAGTTGTCTGATATTTATTATTTTTGATTTTATTCTCGTCACCTCTATTTCAAGGGATCATTGGTTGAAATCTAAAGCGTCGAAGGATGTAAACAATCAATGAACATTTCTCTCTAGGTATCTTTTTCATTTCTCTATTAACTATGATAATTTTTATAGACTTCCTTTTCTAATTTAATATGCCTTGTTCCTTTTCTTGAAGCCAATATAAATTCTCATATTCATGAACAATTGGATCTTTCGTCTCCGTCTTCTGATAATGAAGATTGTTTCTGCATTTTTGCTTCCAATGATTCACTTTCTAATGTATATTAAATTTATCATGAATATGTGCATATTTTTTTTAAATTTCTCATGTACACGTGCATATTTAATATCTCTCTCATTTACGCATTTTCTATTCATAGAATAGCAATCATCATCCTTTACTCCTAATACATCCATCTTCTTATCAATCTACTCCAGGTATTATGTCTACCTTGAAAATATCTAAAAATGTTGTTACCATTTTACGTTTTATATCTTCAAATACTAAATTTTATCTATAATTTTACATTTCTTTTACTTATTCTACAATATTTAAATCTAACCAAACTTTAAAAAGTTGGCGCAAATCTCTGTTGATTTCATGCTTTCATTTATCATATTTCAACTCATATTATAATTATTTGGCATCAATTTGATTAATATGTATATAAAATACCATCGTCCACAATCTTTACATAAAATCTTATTCTTGATCCATTACAATTAAATCAATTTTCATCTTATATTTTTTCTAGATGCTCTTTCATCCCTTATTCCTACTCCATGCCAATCGGTTCAAGAAATGTCCTTTACTGGTATGTTTTTTGGATCTGTTGATCACGCTCATAGATTTTATAAATCATATGCCACTTCAATTGGGTTCAATATTCGAAAATCAAGTACAAGACATGTTATAGATAGGAAAACCAAGAACGAGATTCTTGTTTGTAAGACTTTTCTTTGCTGGAAAGAAGGAACATCAAGGACCGCCTCAAAAATAACAGAAGATGATATCTCAAGTAGTGATCTCAGTGACGAATTTCATTTTGAAAGGAAACAAAGACGAGTTGGACTTGTTAGGATCGGTTGCAAAGCAATGATGTCAATAAGGTACATATCGGACGGGCGTGATTGGGTCTTCAAATTTATTGAGGATCATAATCATTGTCTTGTATCCCCTAGCAAGTAAAGATATCTTAGATCAAATAGAAGATTTTTCAAGGCAGCCAAGATGTTGATTAAATCTATGATAAAAGTTAGCATTTCAGTTTCTAAACAATTTGCTTTTATGGACAATGGCTTCATCTCTAACAATAAGGTTGGTAGAATTGTTCGAGACATATATAACATGAACAGAGATGATAAAAGACGTCATGATGGCATGGGTGTTCAACTTCTTATCGATCATTTTAATAATTGTGAAAAGTTGACTCCAACATTTTTTTACAGTTTCCAGACTGATAAAGAAAATACGCTTACTCACTGCTTATGGATTGACAGTGTATCATTAAAAGATCATAAACTATCATGTGATACTATTTCCTTCGACACTACTTATAGAACCAATGAATACAATGTTATTTTTGGTGCATTTTGTGGTGTTAATAACCATGTCAAGATCATATTCTTCGAAAATGCTTTCATCAATAGAGAAACCACCGAATCATTCACTTGGTTGTTTGAACAATTTCTCAGTGTTGTCGGGAAGCATCCTATCTCAATAGTCACTAACGAAGACCCAATCATATGTGTCGCAATTCATCTCTCATGTGCACAAATTTTGCACATGACATATTATATCTAAGATGAAATGCGAGCTGGGTCAAGGAAAGGACCCTGACAGCACTCTAAGGCCTTGTTTGGTTGGAGAATAGGCCCTGGAATAAGGGGCCAATTCTTCTCCCGACACGGTTCCCAGTGGTACGACCGTACGACTATTCCCCATTATTCCATCTTATTTTACTCTTATTCCTATCTTTATCCCACCTTACCTACCTTTATTTCACCTTATTCTCCTTATTCATATCATCCAGTCGAACAAAGAATAGACCCTTATTCCTCATCCATATTCCTGCTTATTCCCAAACCGAACGCACCCTAAAAAATTGAGCAGGATCGTCTAACAATGTGACTCCATTCAACACTTTGAATGTGTATGGTCATCCACTATTGAGTTTGGATTGTCGGAAAACAAGCGATTGCGGGAAAAATTATTGATTAGACATAAATGGGTTGATATATACTCCAAGGATACTTTTTTTGCTGGTCAACGCAGCACCCAAAGGAGTGAATGTATGAATTGTTTTCTCAAGAGTCATATTAATAAACAAACTACTCTTCTTGAATTTGTTTCAAGATTTCAAACAACCCTTCAACGCTTAACACAACGAGAAAATGATATGGACAATGATACCAAGACTAGAAGACATATGCTAAGGACTATATGGAAGTTAGAGGAATAAATGATGCATGTATACACTAAAATAATATTATATAAATTTCAGAAGGAACCCATGAAAGTTGATTTTAAATGTCCGGGTATATGATGTAAGTGATGACCTCACTATTTGCACGATTTCCTCCATTGATAAAAGAATATCTGATAGATCCATGATATATTCATCCCAATCAGGCACAATCATTTGCGAATGCAAAAAGATGATGTTCATGGGAATGGGAATCCCAATAGGTGTAACGACACATATTGTTTTAAATATAAATTAAACGACACATATTGTTTTAAATATAAATTAAAACAAGAATAGGAAATAATAATATGATAAGAGAATTCTAATAAAGGAGGAGAGAGAGGGTTTGTTATGGTATTTTGAGGGTTGACAAGGATGTGATTCCTATTTTAGTCAATCTAATTACGTGAGAGAGTGTGTGGGAGAGGTACATAGAGAGTATGCATGAGAGAAACAGGTATGGAGAGAAGAGAGAGATAGAAATTCATATGTTTAGAAGAGAGAAGAGAGAGAGGAACAAATCGAAGGACTTGATGAGCATCGTTTTCGTATCTAGCAATGGCAACTCTCTATGTCAGTGTCGAATGTTGATTCGATGGAATCGGATGAGTGTCAAGTCAACGTGGTCTACGACGGTTCAGGTAGGCAGAATCGATGTGTGTTCTTGGGTGGACTTTTCAAGTAGTCAAGGTATGTGTCGAACATTTAGGATTCAAAATTCATGGTAATATGTCACATATGAATATTTCTTGATTGCTTAAAAATATTACTATCATTTAACGATACTCTATGCCATTATTTAAACGCAGGGTATTTATTAGACTTAATACACCTAATCGGGACTCGAAATTTATGATATAAGCAAATCGATTCAGGTATGTAATTTCATAGAAGGATATAGCCAATTTATAAATTGATATATGATGACAAGTTAAATAATATGGGCAGATTTTTCTAGTTCATTTATGTCACATGAATTCTTGACAATACGACTCAAGAAAATTCATATCTTGGGTATATGGTTCGAATAGAATTGCTTTTTTAAAATCATATACATTATTATGGGAACCGCATACGTTGTTCTGTCTTGCAATAAATCTAGTTTGTGTGTGTGTGTATATATATAGGGAATTGATCATATGCGCCCGTCCAACCGTGCGCTCTGTGCGCCTCCCTCGCAATCCCTCGCAACATGCACGGGAATATCTATATTTAATTACTGCATACGTCCTATCTCATAATTAGCGTCTCTTTTGAATAAATTAAACATTACCTATCAAAGTGAGATGGAATCGTAGATTCGTAGTGCACGTGAATTATCTATATTTAATTGATGTGCACGTCCTATCTAATAATTAGCATCTCTTTTGCATCAATTAAATATTACCTACTAAAGTGAGATAGAATCGTGGACAGGAGATTGAAGAGAGAGATTGACGCCCAAGTATATTTGTGGGACGTATGCAGCAATTAAATATAGATATTCCCGTGCATGTTGCGAGGGATTGCGAGGGAGGCGCACAGAGCGCACGGTTGGATGGGCGCATATGATCAATTCCCATATATATATATATATATATATATATATATATATATATAGGAAAAACTTGAATTGAGGTGGAGCCTCATTGCAATCTCTGTGAGACAACTCATTATACCCGTCAGATTGCAATCTACAACCTATGTAAAAACCACTATCCGAGAGTCAAAACCACTAAGACTCTATTAAGAATTTCTATTTATAGGAATTACCATATTCTATCAATGACAACAATATATATAAATAAATTGAAATCCACTTTTTCAGCGGATTAGCGGATTAGGTATTTTCGAATTGAATCCCCTTTCTTCCAAAAATGTGGATTGGTTCAGCAGCTCCATGGATTCAATTCGAAAATAAGCTGCTCCATAGAAAGGGAAGTTGCTCCATGGAACAACTAAGCTGGCTGCTCCACGGAGCAGTTTCCCCACCTTTTGCATCATCACCGCGGACGAGGTCTTTGTCCTCAACTCCCTCGACACCTACGTCATCGAGTACGCCGCCGAGCTCCAGAGGCGCCTTGCGGCTGCACGACGTGAGGACCATGTCGCAGCTTATGAGTCTCCCAACTATCTCCCCTTCGAGTTCCGCGCGCTGGAACTCGCGCTCGAGGCCACCTGCTCGTTCCTCGACGGTCAGGTGATGATCAAACACAAACAATTGTTTTTTACATTCGTCTTGTTTTTAAAACTAGTAATAAATCCCTGATCGATACCGTTGCATGCAACTCCAGCGAAGTCGATCTAGTAGGATTTTTCTTTGAACTAAAAAGGAATTTCTGACTGTTAGTAGACTTCATTGCACTCAATTTCGAGGAAGGGGTCAGACGTATCAATGGAATTTCACTCCCACGAAGCTAGTCCAGTGGGAGAAGAGACTACTTTTTTCTTTTGTAAATTATCAAATTGGTACGAAATTCCTGATTAATACGGATGAGTCACATTTTGATGCAATATAACTGATAAGGAATTCCTGATTTCTAATTAGAAAAGGAATAGTAATCATAATTTGATCGACTTTAACTTTTGAACAATTAATTTTAAACAATTAAGGAACTGCTGATTGATTATGTTTGGATGCTATGCCAAGAAAGGAGTCGAATTTTAATGGAATTTTGGAGCTGCTTCAGTAGTAAAGGTGTTTCTTATGAACTATTAAGGAATTCTTAGATTATATCCAATTTCAAGAAAAGAATATATCAATTGTAATTCTATCAAACTTCATGAAATAGTGAATTAGAATACATCAATTGTAGAATTAAAAACATCAGTCCAAGAGATCTATTATATGGTAGAATATAGGACAATGTTGTAAAATATAACTTGTTTTTGTAAAATATAATCCAGTAATGTAAAATAGAAGCAACTTGTCAATAAGCTAGTGCAAAATATCATAATATCTCAGTAAAATACCTTCATTTGATGTAAAAAAATTTGTGACGTTGTAATTTATTGAATAAAATTGTAAATATATCTCATTTCAAGAATCTGAGAATTTAAATACATCCATTGTAGACATAACATACATACCTTAATTGAAATAGAACTTACTAAAGTATAGTATACGATAATTGTTGGTAAATTAGTTGTCAAGTTGGCATTATTTTTTCGCAAATTGTCATAATATCGTTGTAAAATATAAATCAAATACGTAAATTCGTGCTTATATGTGTAAAATAAATCTATATTATGTATTTTCATATTCTCATTTTGTTTTATATAAAATTCTCATTTCGTATATGCGTATAAGAGAGTTTGCAATGTGTTGATCACTTTATTATTTTATTACGCAACCACCCTGTAATTTTATGAAACTTAATATGTGTAAAATTCAATTGAATAAACACAAAATGTCACCGTATTTAGAGTTTTTTCTCAATCATCGGTAGAGACGCTTTTGTAAAATATGACATGTACATGTAAAATATCTCAATCGACTGTATTTTCATAACAGATATGTTAAAATGCGGTGCTTTATTCAATCAAATCTTTATGTCATGTTGTGTACTTAAATCTACATATTCCTAAATATAGAATGTTCAATGACGTGTATTACTATTATTTAGCATTAATTTAACCATCCCACATTATAGGAATTTTAGTTGGCAGAAAACCACATAGTGGTTTCAATCTCCTTCGTACACTCCTCATCCGACGACCTATCATAAAACCTTTCCATAATCATGGAAAGGTGCCACCTCAATTCAAGTGCACCCTATATATATATATATAGGGATAAATGGGGCTGCCCCCTGGGGGGAGCTAACTTGGCTCCCCCCGCCCCATTTCGCCCGGTTTTTTTATTTTTTTTTAAATTTTCTTCCGTGGAATTTCATCACTATATCCCTATATTATGTCATTAAAATTTTGTGCGAAACAGAGACTCCTACGGCCTCCATCCAGACAGTCATTTTTTAACGGTAACAGGATTTTTTAAATCGACCCCGTTTGGATGGAGGTCGTAGGAGTCTCTGTTTCTCACGAAATTTTAATAGCATAATATAAAGATTTAATAATGAATTTACACGGTTTTAGATTTCAAAAAAAATAAAAAAATTATGGCAAAAAGGGGCGGGGGAGCTAAGTTAGCTCCCCCTAGGGAGCATACACATTTTTCCCATATATATATATATATATATATATATATATATATATATATATATATATATATATATATATTAGCAATTTCACGCGGTAATCATAACAAAGGCTGAAATATATTGTAGATGGTCTACTCTTAATAGGTGTATTTTTGGGGAACTACAAACAAGCGAATAGTAGTATGACATTAATGATTATGGAGAAAAAGAATTATAGTTATTTAGAGACCTATGTGTCAATTCCAGATTTAATAGAAAAATTGATTACTGGATTTGAAATAAACCAATAAATGTGTGATATGTGCCATGGCTATGAACTTATTTTAGCTATTATAACATTGTACATTTAATTTGATGAAGACAAACAAATGAATATAACTTTAAGCTAATATGAAACTTCCAATTATACTATCGTGATTGCCCTAAATATTTAGTTCAACTCCAATAAGGATTTAACACAATCTATTACAGTTTCTTGGCTGGGTGACTTTGTAACCAATTTATCAAGAAAACATAAAAAGATAATTAGAAGTTGGAGGTCATTGGTCCCGCCATTAGGGCTCAAGGAATTATAAGCACCAAAATGGCCTGATGAGAAGGCGACAAATTAGCAATGATTCTAGATATATTGTGCTAGAATAAATAGGGAAAGAAAAGAGAGACAAAGGAATAATTGATGGTGCATTGTGCTTTATCAAATGAAAGTATGGTTATTTAAGAGTATATGTAGTCATTAAATATGGCATGATCGATCTCTACGAATATTATTTTATTATTTGTATAATGTAATACAGTTCTTGAAAATGACGATGGGTTAGATATTGTTTGAGTATTATCCATTATTATGAGATGGACATACTGTAGGAAATCATAACTTGGACCTCAAATGACATGTTATAAAGTAGGCATATAAACTATGTAATACAAACATAAGAATTGGTTGTTGATATTATCAATCGATGGTATTTAGCTTATTTGTAGAAACTGTTGAGTAACTACTTATTGATTATGTGTTTGGAAAATCTTGTGTTAAGATGCATGAGTGAGTGTTAAAGCTAACATATTGAGTTGTATGAAAAAAGAAATTGATTTTAGAGAATTGAAATTTCCTTAAATGATTAATGGCACTTAAATTGTAAGTGGAGCTAAGTGTTATACCTAAGGTGGGATCCACCTCTAGAGTATGTTTATCGAGAGCCTAAAGGGCTTCTGGAGGTGTCGGGTTCAGTAGAACCTAGTGGAAAGTCAACCAAAGCTACTTAACAACTTATGAGATAAGACAAATCCATAACGAATAAATTAAATGCTTATGAGGAAGCTAAGTGCTTATGTGAAATGCCAAGTGGATATGTGCAATTATATGAAATGCTAAATATATATGTGCATTCATGTGAAATGCCAAGTGTATATGTACAATTACGTGGAATGAAGTGTATATGTGCAATTATGTGAAATGATGGGTGTATATATGCAATTATGTGAAATGTTAAGTGTATATATGTAATTATGTAAAGTTATGGGAATATGTGTAATTATGTTGTTGTGGGCATGTGTGCAAATATGGTTAACTTTGACGGTATATATAAAAAGTATGGTTTGCATTGCATGAATACAAATAGAGTACTATTTTGTATGCATAATTAAGTTCATTAAGGATCTACATGATGATATTGCATGTAACAAGTCTAATTTTTATGCAAGATGGTAAGAGTGAAAAATGAACAAGTATAAATTTTCTTGTGGGAATAATAACCTTTGTCTTATAGATGAAATAGTTAGTTGTGACTTGATTTCTACGTTTGTCGATTTGACCTCATCTCGATACATATTGAGCGTTACGCTCATACCATACATTCTTGTATTTTTATTAGGTCAATGTGAGGACAAATTTAATGGCAGTTCAGGTCTTATTGTGGGTCGATGTGCCCACTGGAATAAATGATCTTGCTTATGTATTAGAGATGCATTTTGTTGTTCTCATGTATAGGGGTGAGGAACAAATTCACTTTTCATTAATCCTTAACAGTTGGTCACAAAATACAAATAAATCTGGAAATGTCCCATTTACCAACACAATGCTCATAATGAAAGGATCGGTGAGTTAAACAATATTTGTTCACAAATTATTGATACGTCAGTTGAATGCGATGATGCAACATTTACTCAAGTGAAGTCCAAGCTTGAGAGGTCACTAGTTCAAGTTCAAAGCACGCATTCTGCACAATTAAAAGATTGCAGCGTAGTTGCTATGTCATCAGATCAACCTTCTTAACAAGAAGATACACATGTCCTAAAGCCAATCACTGCAAAAACAAAGGGTAGTTGTCGTGGTGGTGGACCCAAAGGAATTGGAAATAGGCTAATCCCTACCTCTGAAGCTAGAAGGAAGAGAGACAGGCAGGGTAAAGCTTGTCTGAAGTTTAATATTGGTTATGATTCAAGGAATTGTCCATACAAAAAACGACCAAAATTATCCAACTCGTAAGCAATTTTCAACGATTTTCTTATTTGGCACATTATTTCTTATACTATTGACATTTATTCTTCAACAGCGATCTATTATCAATGACAATTGTTGACATCAATATTTTTTAATTTCAAATGATTTTGATTTCTGTGTATTATTTTATTAAATTTATCATTCAAGCAAGTGTTATATATATAACTAAAATACATATCCGTGTCCTCTTAAATATGAATGCTTCCTGGTCAATGAACATGGATATGTCTATATTTGCTAAAAAAATATATAATTTTATTTGTATAAATATCCTTAAAAAAGAAAATGGTATCCTCATTCAAATCCATATATGCAAAAAGAAGTCATATTCTCATCCACATTTATATCGTCAATTTTAAAAAAAAAATCAACGTATATTGATATATGCATGTTTGGTTGTGTCCTTACTGGTAAGCATTGCAATTCTATTGTTCTTTTTTTTTCAAAAAAACATAAAAGGCGAAGACATGGATGAAAGAAGTTTTATTTGAATTGGCAGCATCAAAGATTTGAAAATCACACGATCACTCAGTGAAGGTAGACATTAAGGGGTGGAGGGAGTGCTATTTTGAGTATAACCTACTTTATTTTGATTAATTCGAATTTTTCTACCAAATATCAATCACCTTTAAGAATAAAAATAAGTTAAATATTTGGGAAATGGATCCTCTGCTACAGCAAGGGATGCAAACAGATACGGATATATCCGTATTCGATTCGTCACCGTATCCGTTTTATACAGATTTTGACATCCGTATCCGTATCCGTTTTAAAATGGATACGGATATGAATATCGTTTTGATATCCGCAAACATCCGTATCCGTATTCGTATATCTGTTTTAGTATATAAATATAGGCATAGATTTATTTTTAACCATATATAACATAATTCTCTGTCTCCTTTTACCATATTTATATACTTTTTATGATACAAACACATTTAGTAAATTAATATCATGTGTTTTTCATCCAATTCTTATATATTTAAGTCGATTCTATAGAGTATTTCTAACATTACTCGTGTGCGATCAATATCCGTTTTACATCCGTATCCGTTTTTTAAGGATATGGTAAGATAGTTTTAATATCCGTCAATATCCGTATCCGCATCCGTATTCGTATTAAAAAAACGGATAAGGATATGATAATACTTATAGCCGTATCCGTATCCGACCGTTTACATCCCTAGATGCAGCAGGGTACGATGTGACCATTGGAGTTGTTCGATCATGATCGATCTATTCTCACGAATTCTCTTGATTTGGGCTCACATAAAGTGAGAATTCGTGAGAATTACTCGATCGTGATCGAACGACTCCAAAGGCCACATTCCTTATACGACAGCCAAGGCTTTAAATTTTGATTTCGATCACCATTTCGGTGAGCCGACCGAAACGAAATTTCGATGGAATTTCGGTAGAAATTCGATCGAAAATTCGGTCATTTTTTGTACTAAGCCTCCTATATTTTGGTTACTTCAACCATTTCGATCGAATTTCGATTTCGACACGATATCGATATTCGACAAAAATTCGACCCAATTTCGCTGAAATTTAAGTCCATACGGCAGCTATTTCCAAAGATTTGATCCCATTCCATGGGCGTAAGATGCACGCCATCATCCTCTAGAAGATCAAAAGGAACGAACCAATCTCTGACCTCAGTGAGCCCCAAGTGGAAGATGGAGACCTTCTTCTTCCTCCGCCTCTCACAGCCCCAATTCCTCGTCATCTTCTTCCTCCTCCCATGGCTATGGCTATGGCTATGGCTATGGCTCCTCCGCCGTGCCACCCCACCGGAGCCGCCGCAGCCCGGCGGAGCCCTCCCCATCATCGGGCACATGCTCCTGCTCCGGCGGCGCGAGCCACTCCCGCAGGTGCTCTCCCCTATCGCAGACGCGCTTGGCCCCGTCCTCCTCCTCCGTCTGGGCTCCCGCCGCGTGCTCGTTATCTCCTCCCCCTCCGCCGCCCGCGAGTGCCTCTCGTCCCTGGACGAGGTCTTCGCCACGCGGCCCCTCACGCCCGCCGGCGACCTCATGGGTTACGGCCACGCCATGATGGGCTTCGCCCCCTACGGACCTTACTGGCGCGCCCTCCGCCGGCTCGCCTCCTCCCACCTCCTCTCGAAGCCCCGCGTCGCCTCCCTCCGCGACCTCCGCGCCGCCGAGATCGGGGTCTGCGTCCGCGACCTCCATCGGAGGAAGGGCGCGGTGAACATGAAGGAGTGGTTAGGTCACGTGACCTTCAACGTGGTGGTGAGGGCGGTGGCGGGGAAGAGGTACTTCTGCGAAGGTGGGTCGTTCTCGGAGGAAGGGTGGGTGTTCCGGAGGGCCATCAGCAGGTTATTCCGGCTTATGAAGACGATGGTGGTCTCCGATATGTTGCCTTACCTCAGGTGGCTCGACCCCTGGGGACACGATGCCGCCATGAAGGAGGCCTTCAGTGATATCGACGCGGTGGTGTCAGGGTGGCTCGAGGAGCACCGGAGGAGGAGGCAGGACAAGGATGGTGAGGAGACGGATCTGATGGATACCATCCTGGACAAGATCGAGGACAGTGGACTGCTCGAGATGCGGGATGCGGATACGGTCGTCAAGGCGCTCTCCATGGTAAGCACACTACCTGTTCGACGAAATGCCTGTGAGAGTTTATACAACTATTTAATACTTTGGTTATTATACAAATGCACACATCTAGTCTATGATACTTGGGGCGACGGACACCACCACCAACTCCCTCACGCTGACCCTGGCCGCCCTGCTGAACCACCCTGACGTGCTTTCGAAGATACGAGCCGAGCTCGACGACCATGTTGGCGACGAGCGCATCGTCGATGAGTCTGATATCAAGAACCTCGTGTACCTCCGGGCCGCTGTGAAGGAGGCCTTCCGGCTGTACCCCACGTCGCAGTTCCTGCAACCCCACGAGGCAATGCAGGACTGTACGGTGGGGGGCTTCCACGTGAGGGCCGGCACGAGGCTGCTCGTGAACGTGTGGAAGCTCCAGAGGGACCCGAGTGTGTGGGAAGATCCCCTGGTGTTCCGGCCGGAGAGGTTCCTCGCGAGGCATGCCCATGTAGAGGTGAGGGGCCAGAACCTGGAGCTGATACCGTTCGGGTCCGGAAGGAGGTCGTGCCCTGGCATCGCATTTGGATTGCATGTGATGCACATGACCCTCGCGAGGCTCGTGCATGAGTTCGACATGCGGACGGCAGATGGGAAGAAGGTGGAGATGAGTCCAGGACTGGGGTCCACGCTTGACCCTACGCCTCTCAATGTTGTGCTCACAGCAAGGTTGCCCCCACACCTTCACGGATGATGAGGGGCGAGAGGATCCTCTGCGGCAGCCCCTGCTGGAGCAGACTCTGCCGGAGGGGCTGGAGCCGCTCGATCTTGATCGAGCGGTTCGCAGGGATCTGCACTTTTTGTGGGGTTCTATCATGCAAATCCATGCGAACCGCTCAATCTTGATCGAACGATTCCAGCTCGTACTGCAGAGATCTGCTGCATCATGGGCTACAGATAGGCTCCCGGTTGAGGGACCTTTGCTTGGGATTAATATGTTGTAACGTCGCGTGCCTACAGCTGTATGTACATCATCACATTGCTAAATGAACTAGGGTAAATTTTTAAAAAAAATCTCAATTATTCCTTCGTTCTCAATTAAGAGCCTCATTTTTCAATTGTAACAAAGAGGTTTCTCATCCTATTTTTTTCGTTTCAAATATAGGCCTCATAAGCTTCAATGATTTCTATAAGTGGCGTTAAATCTTTAAGCTGAAAGTTAAGGCCTCTTTTTGTAACAGTTAAAAACGAGACTCCTAATTGAGAACTGAGGTATTTGAACCCCTTTTTTTTAATTTACCCAAACAACTAAGATGGTAAAGATAGTCCTGCTTAATTGAGAATGTATTGTTCAGAGCTTTTGAGGGTTCACATGACGCATTCATGCTGGATATCCTGATAACTAGGCGAGTATATGATAATTTAGATGTGTTAATTAATTTACGTGAGGTAGCACTGTAGCAATCTTTCTTATGTTCTTGGTCAAACTACTGATGCCAACATCAAGGTTTTAAATTATGATTGCTGATAGATCAACTTCTCCTCCACTAAGTTGCTCAATCAGATGAACACAAAGCAAGTGATTACTAATCTAGAATCGAGTTTGCTAAGCATTATTGACTAATCAGATTTGGGTAAAGTTGAAATTCATTTACTGAGAGCAACCCCATTCTTGTATGCATGTATTTCTCCAGACTTTGAGTGGGTGAGTACGTAGCCTTAAGGTTAGAGCCCAAAGTCGTGTACATGTGCCATAAGTCTCCAAATTTGACTATTTCATGTTTGGAAGCTGCAAGAGCTCGCTTCTGAACATAGAGAAACAATTTGGGTGTGCAAGTCTACTATTTCCTTTAGTGTGATATAACCCAGTTGGTCGAGCAGATCAGTTGTTTGATTGAGGTATAGTAGAACCACATCAAGGCGTCAAGGAGACTCACTTGTGTATAATGGATTCAAAGATTGCATTGTCACCTAACTCGAAATTGAAAAGATAATCGATCATACCTTTGCGGCCTTCATTGTGTGAAGTTGGTGAGCTTGGGGTTTGTATTGTATATTGTATTGTGTGCATACAAAGAACCTGTACTTGCAAACAACATGTCACAGTTCATGATCATTCTCCACATTCGTTTGCAAAGATGTCAGAATATCGGTATTTATAATCAGACTCCGTCGATCAATCTTACACAACCATATCCCGGTCGTCTTCATCATCATTTTCATCGCAAATGAATCTTCTCTTCAAGACGGTTCTTTCCCAACCATCATTCATGTCATCCTTCACGTTCAACTCACACATTTCACTCCATTACCCCACTTTTTATTTGGTTGGAACCGTAAGATATAAATCGCTTGTAAACTCAAAACCAAATGAATAGTATGTGGATAGAATGGAGCGAGCGAATTCGAAGATGGAAAAGAATGTAATCAAACTTGAAAGAGAAACACGAGTTGCAATACACAATTCATTGTTTGAACCATCCCCTACTCAGTATGACTTTCTTCTCAAGTACAATTACTTTTACTTTGACCATACATTTGAGACTCAAAGCCAAGGAAATTGGACTTATGATCGGACTGAGACCACGATTGCAAGGAACAACTATTACTCAACTCAGGAATGCATGTCGGAGTCACAGCAAGATGAGTGCAGTTATTCTTCTCAAATTCATGAGACGATCGAATGACATTGTCGAATTAACCATGTAATCGATGCTTTAGCAGTTCAACTTCATGGTATCATTCAACTTGTTAAGGAAATGATCTACAACCAAGGAGTGAGGAAAGCAGAAAGTGAACCCGAGACACCTCATATGCAAAATAGTCAAATTCATACCCTCCACAAACCACCAAGTTCATTAACCAATCCATTGTCTATCCTACTGACTATACCAAAAAGATCAAAAAATAGAAGAAAAAAAATGGACAACACTGAAATGGAAGCATTTTGCAAAAGACTGATCTTGGAGCTTCCATCGATCAATGTCATAGAGTATGTGTCCGATCTTCAAAGATTTGTAAAGAACATATTATCACCCAAAAAGATGGATAAGAAACGATCAAAAATTGAATTTCATTTAATTACTATCGCCAGTTCCTTGGTGATGATTCAGAAGACCAAAAGTTGCAAAGTTAAGCAGTTGACTAGGGTTAATTTTGAAATTAAGGATACTAAATTTACTCATGTTCGAATAAATGACAACTCTACCCTAAACATCCTCCCAAAGTCGGTGTTCAACTAAGTCAAACTTGGACCACTCAAGAAGACTAGAGTGATCGTTCAACTGCACGATCGGTCCACTAAAAGATCAACAGGAATTGTTTCTGTCGTCATGAACTTGCAAGATGTCAAATATAGAGTGACTTCATTGTCCTGGACATTGAGTACTGAGGAGAGTTGATTGAGTTTTCGATCATTTCATGAAAGCTATTCTTAGCCCCTCCTAGAGCAACTATCAATTGTAATACTCAAGACATAAAAAAATTCGAACTTGGACTTAAGTGATCAAATTCTCGAGGACATACCCTGCCTAGAGACAATCGAACAAGCTACTGATAGTTGTGACCAAGATGAGACAATAAACCCTTCAACTTCACATGATCAGACCTCTCCCAAGAAACCATCGACTCAAAAAATGACCGAAGGAGAGATGCTTAAGAAGTTGACTGTCAAGAAGACCAAAGTTGACGTCACCAAGAAATCTTCACGATCAAAAGGGGAATACATGATTACAAATCAAAATTTTTTATAGCCCCTTATGGAGATCTCATTTGTCACCACAGAGACTAAGGTGATTCCGCCCATAGGTTGCTCTTCCACTACTCATGTTGCCACCAAGGTGAAAGATCCTACTTACACATGTCAATTTCACCATATACGAACACAGTTATTTCAAACTTTCTTGATCACTGCTGTGATTTGACACTTGAACCATCACTACAAAAGCCGACTGAACAAACTAGTGGACTACCCTCTTGATCAAAACACCAAGGAGAAGTCACATCCTCTATTCGGGTTGCTAGTGGAGGAGAAAAGCACTCTGACTTTCCTCTTCGCCTTGTTTTAGGATCTAGCAAATTGGCTAAGTATGTAACTATAGACATGGATGTTTTTTGGGACTCTTCTCCATGTTATGGTAGACTAACGGGAGTAATTAGGTATGACCAGTCGGATACCTCTTCACAAGAGAATTCATCATCCGAGGAAGAGTCTAATACCCATACTGATGAGCTCAGTCCGAATGAGCAGTTGAAGAACAAAACTAGTTAGAGAACCTCCGTTGAACACTACTATTCTTCTGAGGATGACTCTGACGATGGATGGTAATCTTCTTCACATTATTCAGATCTTTATCCCAATGTCGACACTCACCTAGTACATTCCCTTCCACCTCACTCTCGCAAGAAGGTTTGCTGAAAATCTCCTTGTTATTTGTACATCCTTCTCGAACCCATCGATTCCCTCATACTTTTGTGTATAGTCATCATTGCTTCTTGCCCTCGACTACCTCTTTTTTGCTTTCTTCTATACTTAGGCTAACCAAGAACCTAAGTATGGGATGGCGGTTGACTTCTACCCACTCCTCTCTTCTTTTACATCCCTTTATACTTTGCATATGCTAAGTATAGGGGAAGTTATTGCACTTGTGTACAAAGTCAATATTGCATTGTACTATATTGTATCATATTTTCTGTATATAATACTTACTTAATACGAGGATATTTGGTAACTCTTGTAAAACTTGTAAATATTGTAAATATGAGCAATATGCAAAAACTTGTGAATATGTAATCTTGTATAAAAGAATGCACAATATTTCAAATCTTGTAACAATAAGAAATTTAAAAAAAACAAAAAAGGAAAAATACAAAAAGCAAAAAATACAAAAACAAAAAATTGCAAAATTCATTCAAAAAAACATCACATGCATCTGCACTTCATTCAGCATATCATGCATACGCGTTGGTGAAAAGTCATTAGGTTTTGAGCTGAGTTGTGAGAAGAAATCAAGAGTAGACTTGACTTGATCTTAATCCACTTAATTTATAGAGGAACTTCACCGATAAGTAGGATTTCGGAAGTTTCAGGTCCTAGACTTAAATACATGAGTTTTGTATAACAATGTTCGAACTTTAACTCTTAGTGTCTAAGTTGATTGCATCATTCTGAGTATGACTCTTAAATGGAGAATTAATATGTATTCTAACATTGCGCACTTATCTCAACTCAAACAAGGTGTTGGAAGATTGTTGGCTTCTTCTTTAGTAGCATGGACATCTAAAGATCAGAGTATGGGTTGAAATAAAGCTTCGGATGATGAATAGTATGCTCGTACTTAGTCGTTCAGTCAATGTGGGGGCAATGCAACCACCTAACATGGTTGTTCACTCTTGTCCTCCAAAAATACAAAAAAAATGTTCCCTGAATAAATGGGAAAATTCAAAAGTTCAAAAAAAGCCCAGAAATAAATTCAGAGCAAAAATGTCAAAATCCATTTTCTTGACCACAATGGTATATTGCCTGTATAACGAAGACTTATCTACACCAGCCTTGCCTCAATAGGAGACTTAGCTACACTGGTTAGGCTCCAACTTCTTCCCTCTTTATTTTTTTTGATACTAGCAGTACTTGATTAGAAGGAAATACTTGACTCCCGAGGACAAGTTATTGGAGGAGATGATTGCATGGTAGTTTAGCATTTCAAATGGGAAGTGGTAACACCCTTGATACACAAGAGACGGTTATTCAATGTTCATGGCGAGTGCTTTGGGATGGGGTGGGTCTAAGATAACTTCTGAGCTGAACATGTACAGTGGCTTGTAGAACTTAAAGATCGTTGATTTAAAGTCTTAATTCTCACAAGAGTTTTACCAACTGTTAATCCAAAGGTCGGTTTGAGCTTCATTTTCATATTTTGTTCATGATATTGTATGGAACCCAATTTCATTTTACTACTTCGTTCTTCAGTTGCTCGGGGACATGCAAGGTTTAAGTTTAGGGGGGCGATGAATATGTATTCCATCGCTCTAATTAGTGGAAAATAAAGCTATATACTAAGTAATTAAATATATTCATGTTTTTATGACTCACTATTAGCATCCATGCACTTGTAAATAATTTGCATAGATTAGCATTTCATATTGCATTCATATTCACTTGTATATATTCACATAAATTCACTCATTTTCATTTAATTCACGCTAATTCCAAATGACATAAATCCAACTCCATTGTATACATATCTCTAATATTAATCAACGAAAATCCAAAAAAATACTAACCTCCATTTATATAAAATAAACCTAAACCCTAATTCTCGACAAAAGTTGCAAATTCAAATATCTCTCACATACAAAGCCCAATTTCACCCTACTCACTTTCGAATTAATGAGCACTCAATTATCTACAAATCAAGATAAAATTCAAAAAAAATCAGAGTCCATATGTCAAACTTGAATTTTAAGACCCAATTGTTTAATGTACACATTCACTGATTTTTTACTTATTAGTACATATTTAACTATTTTTTATTCAGTTATGCTCCATTTCTTTATTTCATCTCATTCTCTAACTAATTACATAAAAAATCAAAAATACTAGAAAATTGTAAAAAAAAAGTTGGAATTTCTGTATATTGAATAACTAATTACATTCTCTAACTTTTATTAGAGGAAAGGGAGCCTACTCTCTGAAGTAGGTAACCTTACCTACTTACCTACTTCAGATCCAATTTTTGCAAAATTTTTTATTTTTTTTGAAAAATGTCACCGTGGATTTTCATAATTATATCCCTCTAATATGTCATTCAAATTTCATCAGAAACGGAGACTCCTACGGCCTTCATCCAGAACATGTAAAATACAGCAAATCTGTTACCGTTAAAAAATGACTGTCTGGATGATGGCCGTAGGAGTCTCTGTTTCTGACGAAATTTGAATGACATATTAGAGGGATATAATTATGAAAACTCGTGGTGGAATTTTTGAAAAAAAAATAAAAAATTTTGCAAAAAATGAAATGTGAAGTAGGTAAGTTACCTACTTCAGAGAGTAGGCTCCCTTTCCTCCTTTTATTATATGGTTATTAAATTGGCCCTTGTGGATTATCAGGGAATCGCCAACCTTGATGGTCAAAATATATACAAACGAGAATTTCTCTCTCCAAACGTAAATCAACGATTATTGTTTCTACCCACCACGGATAGTTGATATTATTAATCCCCAGAAACTCATCTTCAGTTTGTTTTACTACATCAACCAAAACATTGTTGTTGACATCAAAGAGCGCACTACCGGTGAAGACAAAGAGCTTTTGTTTCTTGTTGGTAACATGAGGGAGGCCATGTTTGGATTGCACCAAGAAATTTAAGGAGTTAAGGTGTGTTTTGTCCGTGGGTTATCCGAGAGAGGATAACCCGTTTTTGTGTTTGTGTATTTAGTTGGTGAGTTAAGGATTAGAAGGATTTGTGTGATGTAATTATATTAAATTTTAAAAAAGTTGATAGTTATTATGATTGTATTGAAATTTGAAAAAGTGAATAATTGTTGTGATGTGAATTGTATTGAAGGTTAGAATAATAAGTAGAAGTTGAGTATTTTATGACTTTTAAATAATATGATGGTATAATAATATAATTTTTTGATGGGAAGGGAGTGGGACCCACTAGTAGGTTAGGAATATGGAATTCAAGGGGTAACCCGTCCAAATTGAGGGGTAACCCCCAACCAAACAGGCCCTTAGAGTTAGAATCAGAAATTTTAGAATACTAATCTTATAAACAGATTAGAATCCTTTTAGTTGCCCTCTTGCAATAGTGTTTGTTAACATCAACACCATTTTTTCTGCCAACATCAACTCGGATATCATTAAATATGGCATTAGTAGTAGTACAATTACAAGGACAAAGAAAATTCAGGAAATGCAGTTCATTAATACATACCCATAAAATAAAATATATTTACAAAGGGATAGCTGCTTCCTGCAAATCAGAGGGAACGCACACACCAGTCTCCTTATTTCCTGATCTTCCAAATCAAGCAGGCAACACAACAAGCGAATGTGTTTCAGCTGCCGCAAGCCATGCACTCCTCGCGGTTCTCCAGGGAGCAGACGACCTGTGCCATCTTTTCTTCTATATCATCTTCCATTGCCTTGTTCTTCTGCATTCGATGAAAGAATGCGTGTAACTTAACCAATCATGTCATGCAATAAAGGCCCTAAATGTCAGTTTCAGTCACCATTTCGGTCAAATTTCAACCGAAATTTCGGTCATTTTTTGTACTAAGGACCCCATATTTTGGTCATTTCAGCCATAGGTGTTCAACAAAAACTCACCTCCAAAATAGATGTATCCACTGTGAATTTTATCGCATCTGCGGCAGCTCGCGTCCGCAAATAGTACATTCCAGTTTTTAGACCCTTCAACCATGAAGACAAAAAAATTACTGAACAAGTTGACGAAGCGAAAATTCCACAGCCAGTAGAACAAGAAGAGGCTCTCTACCTTCGACCAAGCATGGAAGTGCAAGGATGTCAATTTCGCAAAATTAGGCTGATCCATGTGTATGTTCAGACTCTGGCTCTGGTCTATGAAGCAACCGCGGTCAACCGCCATGTCAACCAAAGTTCGTTGCTTGATCTCCCAAACAGTTCTGATACATGATGACTTTTAAGGAGCTGAATGATCGATGGCGAAAAAAAAACACGGTAGGAATAATGATGGATTATTTACTTGTAAATCATTTTGAGTTTCTCCGGAATCTCCGGTATCTTGAGTATGGAGCCATCTTTGTACAGTATAGTGTTCTTGAGAGTAGGAGTCCACAGACCCAACTCCGTCAGATCATGTAGAAGGTGCTTGTTCACCACAACAAATTCACCGCTGCGAAATGGAAGAAAATCAGAAACCAAGTCCTTGTCATCGACAAAGGAAGAACAAGGACGGCAAGACAGTCTAACCTTAGAACCCTGCGACTGTAGATGTTGGATGTGTATGGCTCAAAACACTCATTGTTACCAAGGATCTGGCTGGTTGAAGCTGTGGGCATTGGAGCCACAAGGAGGGAGTTTCTCACTCCGTTCTTCGATATCATGTCTCTTAGAGCAGACCAGTCCCAACGGTCAGAAGGAGTAACATTCCACATATCGGGTTGAAGGATACCCTATAGAAGGCAAAATAATGAATCAGTTATCAAATACGCATCATAGGAAAGCAAAATACCAAAATACATGCATTGCTGCGAATTTAGATGCAACCAAGGCATGCAGTTTACTATGAAGTAGATACAACCTTTATTTCTAAAAACACACCTCGAGGCATTGATGCATACGCCTCAAGGTGTTTTTCAACGAAAAACATCTCGAGGCTATAGCCTCATGCAACCTCATTGAGGCATGGGCCTCAAGGCTTATGAGGCATGCCTCGAGGCGTACACCTCGAGGCACTGCCTCATTTGTGTGCTGATTTTTTTTATTTTTTTTGCAATATTTTTTCCTTTCCTTTTTGATTGTGGGCTTTTCATCTTTCCTAGACAATTATTTTCAAGTTTTTAAGCTCACAAATCATTGAAATACATTTTTTTAGTTTATTAAGGTATTAAACTTATTTTTACTTTGTTATGTGTGTTCTTTATAAATCAAAATGAACAAAAATTCGGGTCTTGAGTCCTTAAATCTAATGTATCTACTCTTTAGTACACCTCGTGTGTTATATCTAGTCTCTTTAGTTAAATTTCATTCAAGACTTTAAATTTTGCAGAAAGTTGTCCATTATTGCACTTGCATACCTATATTTACTTGACTCCTTACAGATTTATAGTCTAAAAAAGAGAGTTATATAACAATTATATAACAACTTGGATGTTTAAACCATGATGTTAGCCTTGAAATGTCATGGAGTTATGTATTTAATCATAACAATTAAATTACTAAAACTTGAATATCGTAATTACAATTAATTATTATATATTATGTAAAATTTTCTTTCATGAGTGAGGTTTACACCTCGATACGCCTCACATTTTTTAAAACCTTGGATACAACCCGAGTACTTCATGATGATATGACCAATATTCTACCCACATTAACTGTTTATGGCAGGTCAACTTTCAGAGATGATTAAAAAAACAACAAAAAATAATTTCGAACACTATTCTTGATGCCATGCAAATTAAAACCAAAAATTATTAATACAAACCTTACTGACAGGGCATCCCTTGTAGGATTCATAGGTGCCTTCTTCTGAAGCAAGTTCAGACGATGCCTTCAAGGAATGGTAATAAATAGTCTCGAATATATCCTTGTTCAGTTTTTGTGCCTGTGGAAACCACAATGGAGGAGACATTAGACAGTAAATATAGGACGGTTTAGAGAAATTTATCACGAAGGCTCGAGTCACTCACCTCAGGTGAATCAAAAGCCATTCCAAGTAAAATAAACGTGTCTGCAAGCCCCTGCACTCCTATGCCAATTGGCCTATGCCTGAGATTTGACCTCCTGGCCGTTTCAACTGGGTAATAGTTTATATCAATAATTTTGTTGAGGTTTTTGGTGACTATAGCAGTTACCTGTTAAAAAAACACATGAACTCGGTGATTACATAGAAATCTTCGCAGCAGGATTGGACCTAAAACATAAATCACAGTAAATAAACCAATCATACCTCTGCCAACGTATCAAAATCGAAGTATCTGTTCTTGGATCCTATACTTCCCACCAACTTAGATGGCTGTGACTCTATGGGGATGCCCTGCAAGTGAAACAGGTTAGAAGCATGATACGGTGAGACGTTCAACAATGTAGCATATCTTTGTGAGCAAAAGATTCAGAACATACTTTCTCCCTGACAAAACGTGGCAACGCAATGGACGCCAAATTGCATACTGCAGTCTCATCAGGGCTGGTATACTCAATGATTTCCGTACACAAGTTCGATGATTTTATAGTCCCCAGATTCTGCTGGTTGCTCTTACTATTGCAGGAATCCTGCAAGAAGAATGTAGTTTATTATATATCAAAACTTCACAAGACGTGCTTAGGCATTGGAAGTGGAATTCCAGATGATATCAACCTTGAAAAGCATGTACGGATTTCCAGTTTCAATCTGAGACTTCAAGATTTCAAACCAAAGATTCTGAGCTTTAACCACTTTCTTTGCCTTCCCCTGGAGAAAAAATAAATATGATGGTTCCGATTCATTCAGTCAAATCACAGGTGTCAGACTTGGATATACCTCTTTCTCATAACGAGTGTAGAGCTTCTCAAACTCCTCACCCCAGCAATCAGCCAAACCCGGAGCTTCATTCGGACAGAACAAGGACCACTGTCCATAACTCCGTACTCTTTGCATAAAAAGATCTGGAACCCAGAGTGCATAAAATAAATCCCGGGCCCTGTGCTCTTCCTACAAAATTAAGAAGTTAGCATCAGCAACAGAACAAGAACAAAACTTGCATTTATTCTAAATGGGAACAGCAGAATCATCAAAAGATAAGCATCGTTTACTCAAAAATATACAGCATATTGACGATTCATGTTAAGTAAATCTAACAGCGAGATCCTTAATTTTAGTGAAATCTAGCCTTCGAAAATGATTACCTGCTCTGTGAGTGAATCAGATTTATCTCGACAGCACAAAATTAAGAAGAAAAAAGTCATCTTTAATGACAGCCATCATACAGACTTATTAGTTAGATCTCCATTTAAGAAAAAAACATAATACATCTGGAAGTAGATAAACTTAAATAATTAAATAACAAAGTAACAGTTCCTATAAGAGAAGAAACTAGTAGCTCATAAGCAATGAAAATTTGCTAGCAAAATTCTGGGATTCTTGCAGATAGAAAATGGTTTTGTAATAATCAACTAAGATGTCCAACTTTAAAAAGATGATAATATGCAAAATACATGCTGAGTTACAGACTAAATCACAACCTTCCCATGATTCTTCCTCAATTCAAGAAACTCGAAAATGTCAGCATGCCAAGGTTCCAAGTACACAGCAAATGCACCTGAAAATAATAGGAGAGGTATAAAAAAGAGGGAAACAAATATAATCTGTAAAATATGAAAATTTGGGAATGTGCTGCCGTACCTTTCCTCTTCCCTCCACCTTGATCAACATAGCGAGCAGTGTCATTAAACACACGTAGCATAGGAACAATGCCATTGGATGTGCCATTGGTGCCACGAATATAACTGCTGGTAGCACGGATATTGTGCACAGAGACACCGATCCCTCCTGCTGATTTACTAATGACCGCACATTCCTTCAAAGTGTCATATATTCCTTCAATGCTATCCTCCTTCATGCATACTAAAAAGCAACTGCTGAGCTGGAAAGATGACGAAAATCACTTAGCTACGAAGTGTAAGGGAAGCGAGAAATTCATGAGTAGATGAAAAGACCTGAGGCCTTGGCGTTCCTGCATTGAAGAGGGTGGGAGAAGCATGAGTAAACCAACGTTGGGACATCAGATGATATGTTTTCAGCGCCGCGTCAATATCCTCTTTGTGAATTCCAACTGATACTCTCATGAGCATATGTTGTGGCCTCTCCACTACTTTCCCACCAACTTTTAAGAGATAAGATCGCTCGAGAGTCTTAAAACCAAAGTAATCATAGTCAAAGTCCCTGTCATAAATTATTTCACTGTCCAGAAGAGCAGCATTCTGCAACAGACAACATGGCAAATCTAAAGTTACCACCGTGCCGAAGGGCTTTTGCATTTGGCAGGTAAATAAAGGCATCATCCAACATATATAAGCTGTTTACAAGATATTAAAAAAGATTTTCACAACTTAGTGGTTTTGAAATAAAAATGATTTTGCAGTCGGTTACATAGCCACAAATATATGAAGGCTTGATAAACTAGAGAGTAAAAAATCTTGTTGCAGTTTGACATTATGATTTGGGTCACCCTTTCAGGGTCCATGTATACCTTGCTTTAGTCATGTTAACCCTCACTCTAACCTCTCTATATAAAAAAGGCCCAACGCTATGTATTCAATATATAGAGTATTATATTACACATGATATCAGGCCAGTCATCTTAAACCAATATCCGTGTAAAGCAATAGAATTGCATGGACCTATTTCCTTACGATTTAATTGGAATAGAAACAATTGCTAGAGTACAAAAACTGACTCAAACACTTCTCCGATTTCATTAAATGCATTTTGATAATTGCTCTAAATTTTGGTAGATTGAAAAATCAAATTACAATTAAAAAAGCAACAGTATAGATAAAATCCATGCAAGTTCTAATTGTCCAACATGTAGATCATGAAGTAACGATCCACTAGAATATTATATCAACTATCCCAGCATATCTGAAAAGCAGATCAAAGTGCTACATCAACTTCCTACCTTCATGATTATCTCATAAACATCATCAGCAATCAAGGGTGCCTTCTGATCTGACCTCTCATTATAATGCCCATACATGATTTTAATCCTGCAGAACTAGGTCCATCAAATCAACACATCCAACAGCACAGAAACATACAAAATGTGAGAAATAGATACAGAAACACCAACTCACGTTTCAGAGAATGACTTCATTGTGTTCTTGTGCAGGTTTGAAACTGCTATCCTCGCTGCCAGCTGTCAAACAAACAAATATTAGAAAGCACATCAACCACATTCACTCTTGCCCAAAACACAATGCTCCAAAAATTTATATTCATTCTTAGTTCTATAGACCAAATCTTGTTCAGAAATGATATACGTATGGACAAACTAATAGTTTTTTTACAAGAAGATATTCAACTTTCTAGATATCGGTTCATCGAAGATATCTAAGTCATTTTAGGATAACCACATCATCACATTTTTTCCGTCAGGAGAAAAATTGTGTTTGTCAAAGGTTACACCACATTATATCAGTTATTATCAAATGGATTGCTTAGGAAACTACATCAATTGTAAATCAAAAATGGGAACATATTAACATTGTTTTTAAAAACACACCTCAAGTGTAACACCTCAAGTGTACCACATGGAAAACTCACAAAGTGTGGGTGTGGTTTATAAGTGGTGGAGATTACTACTTGACAACTTAGGCTTAAGCATTTTGGGTGGTTGCTAACGGGTCCATCTGAGCCCGTACCCAACAATTATCAAGGTCAGTTTTCCTCAATAATGGACCGGGGACCTAAACCCGGGACGTTACATCAAGGCACTGAGGCATACGCTTAGGGTTCGTTTGGTTGCAGGGTTGGGCAGGGTTGGGTTGGGTTGGATGGGCTGGGTGAATAGTAAACTGTGAGGAGGGAGTACCCCTGTGAATAGTACCCAACCCAACCCAACCATGCCCAACCCTGCAACCAAACGAACCCTTAGAAGTGTTTTTCAAAGAGAAATGCCTTGAGGTTATAGCCTCATGCAGCCTCAATGAGACGTGCACCTAGCTGATTTTTTTATTTTTAACAATATTATTTTTTTTCTTTTTTATTGTGAGTTTTTCATCTTGTATAAACAAGTATTTTCAAGTTCTTAGGCTCACAATTCATTAAAATTCATTTTTAGTTTATTAACATATTAAGCTTATTTTTACTTTGTTATGCATGTTATTTATAAATCAACATGAACAAAAAATCAGGTCTTGAGTCCTTAAATATAATGTCTCTACTCTTTAGTATGAATCAAGTATAAATGCTTCTTTATTAAAATATTTGGATGCAAGCCACCTACTTTGACCTAAATTTAGATAAAAATGTTTTTCTAAACATGTATCATCTTTTCTTCTATTCAATCGAGACTAAATTAATACACATCAAAGCATGCATGAATAAAGATAGTCATAACATGCAATATTCAAGTATTTTATCCCCTGATCTCAAGATAAAGTAAAAAGTGATCATAGATTCACTATTTACTCACTTATCCTTCTCGATTAAATGACACACATATCTCATCTAATTTTCAAAATGGTGTGTTACATCTAGTCCCTTTAGTTAAATTTTATTCAAAACTTCAAATTGTGCGGAGAGTTAACCATTGTTGTGCTTGCATATCCATATTTACTTGACTCCTTACAAATTTAGAGTCCAAAAAAGAGAGTTATATAACAACTTAAATGTTTAAACGATGATGTTAGCCTTGAAGTGTCATGGAGATATGTATTTAATCATAACTATTTGATTTCTAGAGCTAGAAAACTGTAATTACGATTAATTATTATGTTTTATGAAATAATTTCTTTCACGAATGAGGCTTACACCTCGAAGCAATACTAGGAAAATACCTCAATATATCTTACGCTTTTTAAAACCTTTCATATTAACATTTTAAAATCTTACAATGTGATGATATGGTATCCAGCGTATATGCTAAAGAACAAGATTGAGACTGTATGATCAATACGTACGGAGTAATCCTATTCCTACCCCCAACTATGGGACAGTAAACAATATCTGTCGCATTATGCTAATGTCACCCAATCCAGCCTCTGGTTTTACCTCGGCCAAACATTTTTTTCCAAATAAACAACTTCTCACATGGGCATCATTTGCACATTTCCCCCGGCACTCCCTCGGCAGCACCAGCCATACCCGTCGGTAATAGGCAGTGGATGTGACACACGATTAACAAGCAGTGAGATATTTGGATCAGAACAAAAACAACACCATGATATGCATACACTAAATTCTAAAATAAGCTAAATAACAATATGAACGGTAGATATCTTATTAACACAGATACTCACAACTGAAAAATTCATGAAACAACTCCGAGTTTAATATGAATTGAATCAGTCCCACAAAGCACAGTACTCCCTAATAATCTAAGTCCAGTATATCCCATATTGGCACCAATCCCCTTCTAAACCGAGGGTTTTAAAGTCACATACACGTATGTTCTCCGTTCACATATAACAATTTACAAAAATTCCATGTTTCGAACTTTAATCCTCAAAATAAGCATCCTCCTACCATTTATACAAAATCGCATGTCCACCACTATAACCAACCCTTAAAATATTAAGAAATTATACATTAAACGCTACATGAACAAGATCAAATTGATCGATTTCAACGCATTCATGTTGTCAAACAATTTGCATCATTAAAGTAAAAATGTATATTAAACAAATCACATTTGAATGGTGTGTTCTGAAAGATTAGATTTGTTATTCAAAAGAGATTGGCGGTGCAACTTGTTACTCACCTCTCACTAATTCCTATGTAATATGTAATAAGAATATTTGAATGCCAAAATGAAACTTAAAATAAAAAATATATTTTTTTGGTCACTTAGAGTTATATGCAATCGAACAATTGAGCACAAAACATCCAACCAAGACGCTTAAGCAAGCACCAGGGAAAATTACGAACATCCGATACGAATATCAAGCAATAGAGGGGGAGAGGGGTTACCACAGCGTAGTCGGGGTGGCTGGCAGTCATGGCAGCGGCAGTCTCCGCAGCGAGCTCATCAAGCTGGCTGGTGGTGACGCCCTTGTAGACGCCAGCACAGACCTTCTGCGCGACTAGCACCGGCTCGCAGTGGTCGAGGTTGAGGCCATAGCTGAGCTTCTTGAGGCGGGCGGTGATCTTGTCGAATTTCACGATCTCGCGGCGGCCGTCGCGCTTGACGACGTACATCTCGGCTACGGATCGTGGTAAGGGTTTTCCTTCCGGCGGAAGTTGGGATTGGGTTTCGGAATGGTGTGCGGGGGAGAAAGGGGGCGGGAGGCAGTGGTTATATATAGAGGTGGGTTTTTTGGAGGGGTTTTTGGCGGGAGGGGTTCGAAGGTTGTTCCTTCCGGAGGAAGGGATTGGGGATTTTTGGTGAGTTGGCGCCAAAGGGGGTTTCAGATTTCGGGATTTCGAGGGAGAGGTTATTAAATGGGGGCTGCGGGGGTTCGCTGACTGTATGTCTGTGGGAGAGGGGCCCACGTCTGACGGTATTTATTCGTCCGTTATTCTTGAAATCAATCAAATAAGGATATTTACAACTATAATCCTGAGTAGTTTCATAATTATCCCAGAATCCTTCGATAACCACGAATTACATTCAGGACCCTGAATAATGCTTAAACTTTATATGGCATAACCCTGCGTGAAGTTTCATCCTAATTCTCCATTAAGTATGATGGATAAAGTTATATATTGACCATTTTACCCATCGAAATACATCCTATTTATAATATGATGTCATTTAGAGATAAAAAAATTGATGTCCCCTCCCCGTGACAAGCCTAAA
The DNA here is from genome assembly GCA_037367405.1 of Ottelia alismoides. NCBI lineage: Eukaryota > Viridiplantae > Streptophyta > Magnoliopsida > Alismatales > Hydrocharitaceae > Ottelia > Ottelia alismoides. The sequence goes on along the minus strand of JAZKJV010001437.1, from coordinate 34,469 downwards.
GCCTCCGCCCCGGACGTCCCCGACAAGCATCTCGCTCCAGCCCGCACATCCGACACCGGCATACGAGCCCCTCCCCCTCACCGTGCCTCCGTCCCCTCCGTGCGAGCTCTAGGCTCTCCCGCCCCTGGCTGCCCCATCGAGCTCTAGGCCCCCTCCCCCATTTCCTCTTGGATCTCCCCTCGGTCCCCCCCCCCCAACCTCCCTCCCCACGGAAGTCCCCCGCCCCCAGCATAGCCCAGCTCCGCCGCACCCCCCCCCCCCCCCCCGCACAGCCCTGCTCCCCTCCGCCACCCTTCCTCCCCGCGGAAGCCCACCCCCTCCTCGCACACCCCTGCCCCGCCTACCCCTCCTCGAAGCTCTCAGCCCCCTGGTCGAGTACACCCCCCTTGCGAGGAGCCTCCGCACCGGGCTCCCGTTCGTCTCCTACAAAGCAGGTGGAGCGCTCCCCCAGTCCAAGTCGAGGCCCTCCCTTGGAAGCCAACCTTTTTTCCCTTTTTTTATTATTAATCTCAAATGTTTGATTAATGATGAGTTAGATTAACTCAGGTATCCGGTTGAGTTAATGGACTAAACTAACGGAAGGTTATGTGTGTAGAACGAAGTGGTTATTCAGGGTTTTGAATGTAATTCGTGATTATCGAGGGTTTCTGGGGGTAATTACGAAACTACTCAGGGTTATGGGTGTAAATATCCCAAAATTTATTTATGTTTTATTACCTTACTTTTAATTCTTAGACATTGTTCTCACTCACCACTTTTTATCTTTTCACAAAAATAAATAAATCCATTTTCGACCATCAATTTCATCAAAAATAATAATATATTATACCATCATATCATATAAAAATTATAAACTATTCCGCTTCTACTCATTTTTTTCAAACTTCAATACAATCACATCACAACACTGCTCGCTTTTTCAAATTTCAATATATCATATCAGAACAAACTCACTTCTAACCCATCCTCAGTTTAAGCCTCTATCCAAACACCAAAACATAAAAATGGATTACCCTCAATTAGTTAAACTGCCTTAACCCGCATACCAAACGCACCCTTAGGATCCATTCGGTACCGGGGCAAATCTCCATTTTCCCCTCCCTCTCTCTCTGTGGGTCCCACATTTAATCTTTTTTAAGAACCGATTACCCTCTATCCAAACACCAAAAGTTAAGAACGGATTACCTTTTACCAAGTTAACCCATCATAACTCACGTACCAAACACACCCTTCGTTACTCTGACTTTTGCAACAGTACAGGGTTGTATCCTGCTTACAAGGATATGTAACAACCATAATAATTGGGTTATGGAGTAATCGGACGAAATTCAGGGGTCCCGGTATAAAATCCCCTGAAAATGGTACGGGTATGTACTAGGATTTGACATGGCTACTTCTTGTTGTGGAATATGTCTAGCATTAAAGATTTAAATGTAAATGTTCTTTTCTCTCGATTGAAATTTACATGATTTATTAATTACGTTGTGTGTGGTTGTTTGGTGGTGAAAAACATGCATTGAATATGAGCACGGGTCGTTTCGGGGAGGAAATGAAATAATTGTGCAGTGTGTATGAGTTGGAAGGAATGGTCTAATTATCTCTGATATCTTTCTTTATGTATACGTGGTGCATATCACACTCCAACCCATCCTGATTTCATGCACCACTTGGATAGAAATAATTGGGAAACGGCACGTGGAAAGAAAGAAAAGATATGTTAGTCTTTCTTCCTCACTTTCCTTAGCTAGATGGATTGCATGAACTTTTTTTATAAGACGATATGGTAAATTTTAAAAAGGGATTTACCGTTAATAAGTTGACTCAACCATGATTTTTTCAAACCTTAGTACAGTTAAGAGGGGTATTATTGTCCATACCTCTTTATCGTCTTGTTCATCCATTTGTTCTTCTTCCTTTCTCCTCATAATTTCTCTCTCTTAGTGACACCTTCTTGCATCCATTGAATCTCTAAAAAATTTTGCATTTTCTAGGATATATCACTCATAACGGATCAAAGATGAATTTTTATGAATCAGTTAATCAAAAATTCATCTTGATTTAACAAAAACCGAAAGCTATCCAATTTCAAGACGAGGAGGAGCGGGGCAACCTGGGCGCATGCGCGACGGGGGCAGGGGGCGCGGGGATCTGAGCGCGGGGGCGCTGAGGCAGGGGGCGACCTGGGCGTGGGGGGTGAGCGGCAGGGGCAGGGGAGGCGCGGGGGCAACCTGGGTGCAGGAGGGGCGACGGGGGCAGGGGAGGCGCGGGAGGACCTGGGCACGGGAGGGGCGGCGAGGTGGGGGGGCCTTGGGCGCGGGAGGGGCGACGAGGCGCGGGGGGACCTGGGCACGGGAGGGGCGGCGAGGCGCAGGGAGACCTGGGCGTGGGAGGGGCGGCGGGGGCAGGGGAGGCGCGGGGGGACCTGGGCGCGGGAGAGGCGGACGCCGGCGGAGTCGAAGAGGGCGAGGGCGACTGGGGCGGAGGAAGAGGGCAGGCTGGAGGTGGAGGAGGAGTTCCGGACAGAGAGGGAGGAGGGGGAGGTGGGAGGAGGAAGAGGATAGGGAAGAGGAGGAAGAAAAAGATGACGAGGAAGAAGTGTAAAATGACCATTGGATCTTTTTTTCGAAATTAATTCCGCTTATGTCCTCAAAGTTAACGTCCGTTTGCACTGTAGATGGACGGTCACTAACCCGAGGGGCACAAGTGATAAAATAGCAAGAAGTAAGGGGCACAACTGATATTACCAAAAAGATAGGGGCATAACTAATATTGCGAGATCTCGGAGGGGCACAAGTGATAAAATCCCTTTTAAAAAACAAAGAAACCGATGTGTGGTTTTGCATGATCATCTTCACGTGCGGTTTTGCATGATCATCGGAGCACCGATCGCGTCATTCTCCACGGGAGAAGAAATCGATGTACAAGTTTTTCTTGAGGTACGATGTTTGCCCCCACCTCTTGCTGTCAGAATCACGGATTTTAGACTAAATTATGTGATATCAACCCTTGTACAAATCCAAGTTATCTTGAATCTGTTGTGTTTTAGTGGACGAATAGAGTTTGTACAACAGAAATTTCTTAACTATTCATACACGAAACAACATTGCAGTGATAGGACACATGAGATATTTGAAAGTGGCAGTGAACACGAATGAACCTTTAACCTGGAAATGCAAATTAGGCTTTAATCTGGAAGCATGAATCTGCCTTTAATCAGGAAACACAAATCAACCTTTGATCTGGAAACACAAATCAACCTTTAATCTGAAAACTCAATCCAGCCTTTAATCTCCAAGAACATGGGGCATCTGGAAACACAACTCAAAATTAGACTCGTTACTCTTTTCAATTGAGAGACATGTCCCACGTTTGCTAGCCGCTTCTGTAAAGATCCTAGTAAAAAGATTTGGATTCTAGTACTCAAGAGACAACATTTGTGCATAGTTGGTACATGAATCAAAGCATATACTGGAGTGGGACCCTCCATGGCATCGGGTGATTGAGTGTGCGATCCTATTTGTGTGGATTTCCCAACAACACCAACAAAAAGTAAAATCGGAATCAGAGTGATGGCATTCTATCTCATATTGCGAGAAATCCACGAATTTTCGGGGGTCCCGCACAAGCAAAAATGGTGGAAAAGTCTACAGTTTGAAAGAGAGTAAAACGACCTGAAATCCCAGGAGCTAATCCAAAATCACCTACTCGATTGACAGGCATAGCTTTTGTAGCTGTTTTATCTTCCTGAAGTCGTGTGAATCATAAATGAATTAACAAATATGAAGCAGGACCTACTCCCTCCCATTCCACGAAAATTTGAAGAAAGTTATCTCCAGTCACCAACATTGGCATAAAAAAAGCATTTGGGGACCATCCCCAATCTCATGTCAAATGTATAAGTTGCGGCATGGTCTCAAATAAGTATGAGTTCAAACATATGTTTGACATTTGAATGTATGAGGGGATCCAAGACTGGTCATCCCTTACCCATCCCAAGATGCGGTGGATAGTGCAGAATTAAAGATCTGATCAAAATGCAGTAGGATGTTACCAACAAGCAGGCATTTCATGAATTGATCTTTCTGCTAACTGACTCATGCATCACATGGAATCCTCTTATAGTGGTCCTAAGCATATCTTGAAAGTCAGTATCTATATTTTGATTAATATCGAATATCCAATAGGAGAGAAGATCATACATCAATATTTGTGGCATAGCATATTTTTGTTAAGTTCATGATCAATGGGTTTTGTGCTCAGTGGACGCTTTTCCCGCATGAGCCCTTGTCCACGTTGCAGTGACTTGATCTATAGTGGCATGTAGGTAGTGGAGTAGTTGTCGCCGGGGGACGGACATGCACCTTTGGGGGCCCGGGTAGAAGCCTGTATGGTTGTAATCCCAACTGCTACTACATAGCTGTGACAGTTGGAGGACATGTTGATTAGTACACCGAGGTGCTAATATGACGGTGTTCGGCCTCAGCACTTCCATGCTTTTAGCCCAGTACGTCGAGTGCGTGACGAATAGTCACGGTTGGTCTGCTAGTGTTTCGCTTGTCACTTAGACTCCGTTTGGTTGCAGGGTTGCGCAGGGTTGTGTTGGCCCAACCCGAGGTACCCCTCCTTCCAAACACCCCAATCCTCCTCACAATTTACTATTCACAGGGGTACCCCAACCCAACCCAACCCTACCCAACCCTGCAACCAAACGGACCCTTAGAGTTAACACCCGTGTATGAGCTAGTATAGTTTACGTTGGTCAGTATTCCGAGTGGAAGTAATAAGAGGGGAGTCCGAAAATTATGGTAATGAAGTTGAGAATGAGAGATAACCCTCCTGTGCATAAGGAGGATTTGGTTGGTCGTGGTGATCTTGACTATGGTACAAATGATCTTGGAATTCAGTGTCCTTGCTCGTGTCCTACGTCACGGTGGACTCTTACACGCAGGTAGTGGACTTGGGCGGTTCGCGATGATTCGTGCATTCGAAAATCGATTTGGTAATCAGAGTTACAATCTTATAAGTGAAGTCAAGTGGATGTATTGGGAACTTAGTTAGGATACGTTGTATCCCACTGCATGCCTACCGAGGCACCCCAACCCTGAGGCCTTATTCTTGAATTAAAGTCATGGTGTGAGGTTGCATCCGGACCAGGATCACAAACTATCCACGAAGCTTGAGTGATCCATATCAAATAATAATGATAAAAATTTATCTCTTTATGAGGACAATTTACCCGGTTGTTTCTTCTTCACCCTTTTTTTATTATATCTTACTTGCTTTATTTTTTTGTCGTACTGGGTAACTTTGCTCATAACTTATCTATGTGTGGATCCGCATGTTCTCAATAGAAGCGGAGCAGTGAACGACGCTTGTTTACTTGGAGCTACTTCTCTTTTCTGCATCTACACCGCCTCTTTTTTTGGTACAGTTGCTTGTAGCTCTTTCTGCTTTACTTTACTTGTGGATTTTTTAGATACATGAGATGTATACTGCATGTATGGGTATACTTTTTATTGCATACATGTATTTTTTGTGGACAGTGATTGTAATGAAATGCAAATGATGGACATATTATAAAGTGAATGGAAAGAAAAAAATAGTATTTCATATTATTTTCTCCTGCTTTTATATTATTGTGTGTTTTTGAATGTGGAATGCATGTGCATGGAATTGATCTGCCGATTGTTGATTGTAGCATTTTTTCCTCTGAATGTTGTCACATGTGACTAATTCTATGATGAAGCAGTATTACACATCGATGTGCTTTTTTCTTTTATGATTCCTCCGTTCTTTTATCAGATGCATGACACTTTTGTTGGAATTTTATTCCAAAGATGGACTTATATGTATATATATTCATAATCGATAATACTGTCAACTTTAATAATGTGTCCCAATAAAATAAAAGGTGATCAAATAAAGGATTTGGAAATTATTGGGGCATTAATGTATTTAGGATACATGGGAATGCATTATGTAGAGACCTAAAGTGTAATTTGTATTGCTATGATGGGTAGCAATGCAAATTACAAAAGCGGTTATAGAATGGGTCATAGTCCCCAAAACAACCAACACGCAAGTTTATCTCCTTTTTGAAATCTCATCTTCATAGGGGAAGTTATGGACCCATTACTCTTGATATAAGAAGACTCTCTTTTGCCGTAAAAAGAGAGAGAGAGATTATCGAGAGAAGGAGAGGCGAAGGCTGGGGTTGTTGGCTTGTTTTGGAAGGCCGCCTACAAGCTTCGATGGCGTCCATGCAACCAGGTATTACTTTATTTGCCTTACCATATTTGTTTCCTCACCAAATATCATTGATCATCATTCACACGTCTCTTTGTTTCTAAAGATCTTTATGGAGATAGCATGAATTTCATTAATTAGAAATTGACATGCATGTAATTAAAAGTTGATTCACGCCTTTCCTCTTTTTTTATTCACACGTTATATTTATCATTTGTTGTAACACCCTTTGATATAGTTATTCTCATGTTGTTAATATTTTAGTTAAAACCCTTTGTCATTATTTTGTCATCTTGAGGATTGGTTTATCATCTTGTTTAGTTTGTATATGCCATGCTTGTACACGTAAAAGGCCTTAAAATTCTTGTGATTGATTTAAAGTTTACATAATTTATTATTGTTAAGTAAGGAATACCCATCAAGTCTAAGATTCAGCAATGGGTTATGGGCTCACAGTTTCCCATTAGGGCATTTTTATTGTTAAAATTTAACAACGGTTTTGAATATAGGGATGGATATTTACATATTTCGATATACATTTATTTAAACAATATGTCACCAAAGTTGCCAATGTTGTTGAAATTAATGTGTGATGAAATATAAACGAATATGCATTATTAATTTATATGGATGATATTTACCCAAAGAAAAATTGATATCCATTGGAAATTATGCATATGGTTTAGTATTAAATATGTGATGATTATTTGGTTATCGTACAAATATTAAATCCACCCAAAGGTAGATTTCTATTTGGTACGTAATTATCATCAATATTTATTACTATGTCAAGATATCGTTCACAAGTTATATTTTTGTCCAAAGATAAAACTATAATGGAGTGGTAGATATCTTGAGATGGGATTTTACCTATATTCAATTTTTTTAATTTGCAGTTATGTGAGCATTTATATTACTTTTTTTCAGATATGAATTCCTCCAATATAACTGCTACCATCAATTCGATTCCAATGTTAAATGGCTCCAATTTTAAGCCATGGCAGGAGAACTTGCTGATAGTTCTCGGAGTCATGGATCTTGACCTTGCGATAAGGATTGACTCTCCTCCACCACTTACGGATAAGAGCACCTCTGATGAAAAGATCGATAAAAAAAAGTGGGAGAGATCAAATCGCATGTGCATGATGATAATGAAAAGAGCCATTCCGGAAGCATTCAGGGGCACTATGTCTGAGAAAATAAGTACTGCTAAAGAATTCCTTGTCGATATTGAAAAACGATTTGCCAAGAATGAAAAGGCTGAAATTGGTACACTCTTGGCTAGTCTGATTTCAATGCGGTATAAGGAAAAAGGTAACATCAGGGAGTACATCATGGAGATGTCTCATCTTGCTTCTAAGTTAAAAGCACTCAAACTTGAATTCTCTGAGGACTTGTTGGTATATTTGGTTCTGATATCTCTTCCTCCTTCATTCAATCAGTTTAAGGTGAGCTATAACTGTCAGGATAGAGACTTGGTCTCTGAATGAGCTCATCTCATACTGTGTTCAGGAAGAGGAAAGGCTAAAGCAAGATAAGACAGAAAGTGCTCATCTTGCCTCCACATCTAAGGGAAAGGGCAAGAAAAGGAAGCAGGAAAAGGAAGCTGCAGTCACAGTATCCCATAAGAAACAACAAAATAAGGAACCATCTGCTACGGGTTGTTTCTTTTGTGGAGCTGAAGGACACAGGAATAAGCAGTGCACAAATTATCACGCTTGGCGTGCTAAGAAAGGTACGCTTCATAGTTTGGTTTGTTCAGAAATTAGTTTGACTTCGGTACAACAATACACTTGGTGGCTAGATTCTGTAGCTACTACTCATGTTAGTGTCTCCATGCAGGCTGCCTGAGCTATCGAAAACCCAGTCAAGCTGAAAAGTACCTCTATGTGGGGAATGGTGAATCATTAGATGTCAAAGCAATAGGAAAATTCAGATTATTGCTGAAGAGTGGCCTTTATCTTGATCTAGATGGAACTTTTGTTGCTCCTTCTTTTCGTAGAAATTTAATTTCAGTTTATCTTTTGGACAAAGTTGGTTATTCTATTTCTTTTGGTGATGGAAAACTTAGTCTATTTCAAAATTCTATCCTCATTGGTTCTGGTTTCTTATCTGAATTTGATCATCTTTATTGTTTGAATATGATTGCCTCTTATAGTGAATCATTTCTTTCTACAACACGAGGTATGAAAAGAAAATCTACAGATACAGATTCAGCATCATTATGACACAAACGATTAGGGCACATATCCAGGTCAAGGATAGAAAGGCTTGTGTCAACTGAAATTCTAAGTTCCTTAGATTTCACATATTTTGATGTATGCGTGAATTGTATAAAAGGAAAACAAACCAATAAAAGGAGATTTGAAACCAATAGGTCATTAGACGTCTTGGAACTTATACATACAGATATTTGTGGTTCATTCCCTACGATTGCTTGGAATGGACAACAATATTTTATAACGTTCATATATGATTTTTCTAGATATTGCTACATATATCTCATTCATGAGAAATCTCAATCCTTGGATGTGTTCAAAAATTTTAAGGCCGAAGTTGAGAATCAACTCGGTAAAAGGATTAAAAGCGTTAAATCTGACCGTGGTGGTGAATACTATGGCAGATATGACGGTTCAGGTGAACAACGTCCAGGACCTTTTGCAAGATATCTCGAAGAATGCAGTATCGTCCCACAAATATACCATGCCAGGGTCACCGACCATGAATGGTGTAGCTGAAAGACGAAACAGAACACTTAAGGATATGGTGAGGAGTATGATTTATCATTCTACCTTGCCAGAGTCTCTTTGGGGAGAAGCACTCAAGACTGCAGCATATATCCTAAATAGAGTTCCAACTAAGGCAACTAATAAAACCCCATATGAACTTTGGACGGGCAGGAAGCCCAGTCTAAACCATTTTCATGTTTGGGGATGTCCAGCTGAGGCAAGGCCTTACAAGCTAAATGAGAAGAAACTGGATGCAAGAACAATTAGTTGTTACTTTATTGGATACTCTGAAAGTTCAAGGGGGTACAAATTTTATGATCCCACAATTAAATCCATTTTTTAAGTCTGGTAATGCTAGATTTTTTGAGGATGTTGAGTTTGCGAGGGGAGATAAAGGTAAAGACTTTGTCTTTGAAGAGGAATATGTTGACATTCCCTCAGGTGTTGTTAGAATTGATGGGAATCACATTCCTATCATTTTAGATAATACAAATATTGAAGACAATGTTACTGAATCAACCCAAAATGAAATTATAGAGGAACAAACGTCAACACCTCATGAATCTTTGCCATTAGGAAGATCTACTAGAGAGAGAAGAAGTGCAATATCAGGTGAGTATATTGTATTTCTCAAGAACAAGATGTAGACATTGAAGTGATGGAAGATGATCCAATTACCTTTCATCAAGCCATGCAAAGTGTTAACTCTCTAAAGTGGATAGATGCCATGAATGAGAAAATTAAATCCATGAAGGATAACAATGTGTGGGAACTTGTCACATTATCTGAAGGCGTGAAACCCATTGGTTGCAAATGGATATTTAAAATCAAGAGGGATTTAAAAGGTGATGTGGAAAGGTACAAAGCCCGCCTTGTTGCAAAAGGATTTACACAAAAAGAAGGCATTGATTATAAAGAGACTTTCTCTCCTTTTTCTTTGAAAATCTCTTTCAGGATTATAATGGCATTAGTTGCATTCTTTAATTTAGAATTGCATCAGATGGATGTAAAGACAGCACGAAACAATATATATGGTGCAACCAAAAAACTTTGTGTCCGGAGATCCAAAGAATATGATTTGCAAATTCAAGAAATACATCTACGGACTCAAACATGCTTCAAGACAATGGTATTTCATATTTCATCATACGATCATCTCTTTTGGTTTTGAGATGAATTTGGCTGATGAATGCATATACCATAAATTTAGTGGGAGTAAACATATTTTCTTAGTATTACATGTTGACGACATCTTGCTTGCTAGCAATGATATGAATCTTTTACAGGATACCAAGAATTTTCTTTCAAAGAATTTTGATATGAAAGATCTTGGTGATGCTTCTTTTGTTTTGGGTATTGGGATATATCGGGATCGTTCTCGGCTTATCCTTGGTTTATCTCAAAAGAGCTATATTGAAAAGGTTCTCAAAAGATATGGCATGCAAGATTGTAGACCATCTGATACCCCCGTGGCTAAGGGAGACAAATTCAGTCTAAATCTGTGCCCTAAGAATGATTTTGAGAAAAGGGATATGCAAAGAATTCCTTATGCATCAGCAGTTGGAAGTCTAATGTATGCGCAAGTTTGTACTCGTTCAGACTTGGCATATATTACAGGGATGTTGGGTAGATATTTGAGCAATCCAGGACATGATCATTGGAAAGCAGTTGAAAGGGTCCTGAGATATCTACAAAGAACAAAAGAATATATGCTCACATATAGGAGGTCGGGCCAACTTGAGATCATTTGTTATAACGACTCTGATTTTGCTGTATGTCAAGATAGTATGAAGTCTACATCAGGCTACATCTATCTACTTGCTGAGGGTGCTATTTCTTGGAAGAGTGCTAAGCAGTCTCTTATAGCCTCTTCCACTATGGCAGCAGAATTCATAGCTTGTTACGAGGCATCCAATCATGGAATTTGACTGCGTAATTTTGTCACTGGACTGCGTATAGTTGATGGTATCGAAAGACCATTAAAGTTATTTTGTGACAACAAATCAACAGTCTTATATTCCAATAACAACATGAGTTCGACAAAATCTAAGCATTTAGACATCAAATTCCTGGTTGTTAAAGAAAGAGTACAAAATGGACAATTATCTATTGAGCATATCGGTACAAACTCCATGATTGCGGATCCGCTTACTAAAGGATTGCCACCCAAAGTATTTCATGATCATACCATGAATATGAGTGTCGTTTCAGTTAAAGATATTTAGTTCTAGTGGGAGTTTGTAATTTTGAAATTCTTGTAAACAGTTTTATTTGATATTTGGGAAATTCAGTTAAGACATTATGGTTATTGTTTTTGTAAAACAATTATTTTATGTTCACTATATTATTCGTCAAGTCTGATTTCATTCAGTGGACCAGTTGGAAATTGATATGTTAAGATCGCATTGCATATGATTTCCATGCTACATACCCATGTTCTTATCCTTGTTATTAAGTTGTATTAACATATGTGACCATTAAAGGTTAAGTTACTATGATTGTAACATAGCCATTTTGATCCTATGCCTGATACAACTGGTAGACAGGATTTATGGATATTCATAAAAGTGGTGATAGAAAGGTTGAGCTCATTCGGATATTATGTGATTATAATATGTACACATATAGTCCAAGTGGGAGATTGTTGGAATTTTATTCTAAAGATGGACTTATATGTATATATATTCATAATCGATAATACTGTCAACTTTAATAATGTGTCCCAATAAAATAAAAGATGATCAAATAAAGGATTTAGAAATTATTGGGGCATTAATGTATTTAGGATACATGGCAATGCATTGTGTAGATACCTAAAGTGTAATTTGTATTGCTATGATGGGTAGGAATGCAAATTACAAAAGCGGTTATAGAATGGGTCATGGTCCCCAAAACAACCAACATGCAAGTTTATCTCCTTTTTGAAATCTCATCTTCATAGGGGAAGTTATGGACCCCTTACTCTTGATATAAGAAGACTCTCTTTTGCCGTGGAAAGAGAGAGAGAGATTACCGAGAGAAGGAGAGGCGAAGGCTAGGGTTGTTGGCTTGTTTTGGAAGGCCGCCTACAAGCTTTGATGGCGTCCATGCAACCAGGTATTACTTTCTTTGCCTTACCATATTTGTTTCCTCGCCAAATATCATTGATCATCATTCACACGTCTCTTTGTTTCTAAAGATCTTTATGTAGATAGCATGAATTTCATTAATTAGAAATTGACATGCATGTAATTAAAAGTTGATTCACGTCTTTCCTCTTTTTTATTCACACGTTATATTTATCATTTGTTGTAACACCCTTTGATATAGTTATTCTCATGTTGTTAATGTTTTAGTTAAAACCCTTTGTCATTATTTTGTCATCTCGAGGATTGGTTTATCATCTTGTTTAGTTTGTCTATGCCATACTTGTACACGCAAAAGGCCTTAAAATTCTTGTGATTGATTTAAAGTTTACATAATTTATTATTGTTAAGTAAGGAATACCCGTCAAGTTTAAGATTCAACAAAAACTATCACACTGGATGACAATTGTCTTTTAACTGTGAAAGCATTTGGCAACTAGTCTTGCCTTGTAATGTACATCGTTGGATACATAAATGCCTTCTTTCTTTATGTAAATTCAGTTATAGCCAATCACATTCTGTCTACGTGGCGGAGGAACATTAGCTTATATTTATTTTTTTATGAAGAGAGTACATCCTCTTATTCATCATTGCAAACCAATATTGATGAAATAGCTTAAATAAAGTACTTGGCTCTCCTGCATCACATGTTCCTTTAGCAATGGATAGCGTGATTGCAAATGTTGAATCCACATACTTGGAGAATGGATCAAATAACCTCTATCCACGTCTGTTTGCAATTTACTCATCCTCGTCGCATGATGCGATTTCATCCTCTTCTTCTAGTTCAGATAAGTGACCATGATGTGCTTGGACTAGGTCAACCTCAAGCTCCACGTGTTTGTAGTTGCCGATACTCATGCATGCATCTATGTTAGAAGAATGAACAATCGATTTTGTATCGTTAGGTTAAAATGACAGACTCCTTAAATACGATATTCTTTTCAGTAATCATTTATGTGCTTTAGATAAAGACACCGCAGTACAAATCCCTTCTGTGCTTTAGAGTTGTGCACGTCAATCCCGTCTTTTTTTTAGTGACAAGAATGTACATTTATCGGGTCTAGGTTCCATATTTTCTTAACCAACATGTACATATGTAAGACAATCAAAATCTTCAAATCGGAATAATTAAGAGGATATCCAAATAATGGCTTTTCGGTTGTCTATTGTCCAAAACTAATAAAGGAGATCAATTCAAGAAAGGAGATTATTGTCACAAAAATCCATTACCAATCCTACATTCAACAACATGTATATGGTTCTTTAGCATAATTGTATTCATGGGTTCTACAACTCCACTCTATTGTTCTATCAATGTCTTCATTCTTGCAAAACTTGTTAAATCATGTGAAATGGAATTCTAATCCATTGATGCTCCATAGCATCTAGATGTTTTTTTCTCGGTTTACTTCTCTAGTAGTACATTCCACTATTTTAAGTGCATGGACACTTCATCTTTGGATTTAAGAGTATAAATCCATATCTTTAAAGATTAACATTTCAATCACGTTTTTTTAATTTTTCCCATGACAATAACCTTATCATGAAAGTGGATTTGATTTGTTTTGGAAATAATTGACTATTTTAAAATTATCTTAAGCAACGTTGAAATTTCATGTTAAAAAATAAAAACTCGTACAAATTTTCACTCTATAATTAAGTTAGCATATTTTAGACATCATAGACCTATATATGCATGGCACCTATATATCTATATGTCTAACTTACAAGATTTCACTCTGTGATTCTACGAGCTCGTTTGGTTGTCAGGTTACTCCCGAGTAACCTGGAATATGGCTGCTCAACCTTTGCATTCATGAGTTAGAATTAGTTGTATGAACCTCACAATTTCTTTGTTATAATATTTTTTAACCATGTTCAAATAAAAAAGCTAATATAAAAATATATTATAATCATTTAAAAAGTAAATATAACACATAATCAATGTCACATCACACTACATTTATCATTCCAAGCATCCTAATCATCCGAACATCTATTATTCACACGAGGTTACTCCAATCCAACCAAGTTACCAAACAAGCCCTAGAGTCAGGCCCATGGTGCCGATTTAGCTTGGGTAAACTACATTGTTACCATGTCCCACTTTTTACGTAGTATTTGATCCTTATCCCTCCTTTTACATATTATTTGATCTTCTAAATAATAAAAATGTATTTGTTATTTCTATTAGACAGTAATGAGGACTTTTAAATAATTAGTATATTATTAAATATGCATCATGTATATTTATTTTTCTATTGCTTTCACTACCTGAATAACCTTTCCTCGCTTTTTTGGTATTTTCCTTCATCACGAGCATCTCGATCCATCATTAGGAGCTTCGTGCTCTCGTCGTTGGAGGTGAAAAGATGTGAACTTTTCTTCTGCACCTCCTCCTCTTCCTCCTCACCAATGATGTCATTCTCAAATATGAATTATGTGTGAGAGTCAACTAGATTTATTATATTTATAATTTTACTAGACAAATATGATGTATATCTCTTAGTTTTATTCTTTATTATTGATATATCCTTATAATATTTTTATTTGACATCTCATAAAGATCAAAATAAATTGAAAGTAAATATAAAGAAATTGAGAGTGTCATAGGTGAGCTCAACAATGCATAATCTAACATTAATCAAATTAAAAAAAATTAATTATTTTATTAAAATCATAACAGTACAACAATGTGTTGGCTTGGGTAAACTACATTGTTACCATGTCCCACTTTTTACGTAGTATTTGATCCTTATCCCTCCTTTTACATATTATTCGATCCTCTAAATAATAAAAATATATTTATTATTTCTATTAGACAAGAATGAGGGCTTTTAAATAATTAGTATACTATTAAATATGCATCATGCACATTTTTTTTCTATTACTTTCACTGTCCGAATAACCTTTCCTCGCTTTTTTGGTATTTTCCTTCATTGCGAGCATCTCGATCCATCATAAGGAGCTTCGTGCTCTCGTCGTTGGAGGTGAAAAGATGTGAACTTTTCTCCTGCACCTCCTCCTTTTCCTGCTCACCGATGATGTCATTCTCAAATATGAATTATGTACGAGAGTCGACTAGATTTATTATATTGATATTTTTACTGGACAAATATGATGCATATCTCTTAGTTTTATTCTTTATTATTGATATATCCTTATAATATTTTTATTTGACATCTCATGAAGATCAAATTAAATTGAAAGTAAATATAAAGAAAATGAGAGTGACATAGGTGAGCTCAACAATGCATAATTTAACATTAACCAGTTTGAAAAAATAATAATTATTTTATTAAAATCATAAACAGTACAACAATGTGTTTACAAATAATAAAAAATACGTTACAACATCTTATAGTTTCTATATCTTAAGAAATCCGTTCAGACCTCCTCCTCCACCTCCTATGCCTCCTCCCTTGTCGTTTCCGTTTCCACCATCTCTCGTTTTCATGTGACTCTCCTCATGCGTCTTCTTCTTCTTCTTCTTCTTCTTCTTCTTCTTCTTCTTCTTCTTCTTGGTGTTTTGTTCCGAATATGTTGGAATGTGCTTTAAAGGATGCAACCTAGCTGATGACTTCCGTGAAGGTTAGGATGGTTGAGTTTCTTGGTTTCTCATTCTCCTTACGATTGTTGACTGGCGGGGCAACTCCAATGGAGGAGGATGAGTGATCCTTACTCCCAGGGAGGGTCTTCGAGGTGGCTCCAGACGTTGTTGTGGTATTGTTATTGGTATACCAAATAACTGTCTATCGAAATCGGTTGTCTCCGATTACTGAACATTGGCAATTAATCCTGCTTGCAAATCTCTTGAATTATATTGAGTAGACGATGTGAGCTGAGAGGGTCTAAAGTCAAATTGACTCGAAGGACCAGCAAGCGACGTTCCTACAACAATGAGATATTCATGTTGTCGTAAGTATTACAAAAGATAAACACAACTTCTTAAAATTAGTTATTCTATCAAATAAGTTATTTAAATAAGTTATTTAAACCTGAAACTCCAAATCCAGCTTCGCCGATTTAAGACCCTGCAACGCCATATTCTATATAGCTCATATATGAAGATATTAATTAATTAGATGTCACATAAATTAAATGATAAGTAAGAGAATGATAAAATTTAACAAATCAACTATAACAACCTGAAGATACAAATACTGATTGAATTAGCACAAATCCTTATCTGCTATATCCGTGGTTCGAATGACTAGTATATGATGATCCTGCAAACTGTGACTGAATAAAAGCTTCTCCATATCCTGCAAGAATGAGATAATCATGTTTTAGGAAATATTATAGAAGATAAACACAACTTATTGGAATTAGTCATTTTGTTAAATAAGTTGTTGTAACTTGAAGCCCCAAATCCGGCTTCACCATATTGAGACCTTGAAGCGCTATATTATAAGTAACTCATATCTGAACGATATTAATTATATTAGATGTCACGTAAATGCAACTATTAGTAAGAGAATGATACAATTTCAAAATTTAACTATAACAACCTGTAGATATGAATCCTGCTTGAATTGGTGGGTACCCTTGTTCGTTATATCCCACAGACATCATTTCTAATGTTCCAAATATTGATTCCTCCATTGGTTGACCATATAAAAACTCATGCCCGTTGTATCTTGTTATAACACAGATAAAGAAGATGGATATATGGCTAAAAATCTATACACTAGTTTAAGTTAATTATACATAAAGAATTTACTAAAACCTGAAGTCCCAAGCATTGGTGGCTGTTGCGATCCCTCCTCGCCATATTCCGCATAATTCATACCTATATGATTTACAACATAAATTAAAAAAATTAGTTGTCCGAAAGAGAATCAAAATAATCTTGATGTATAACAAAGAAATCACGAAACTTGAGGCTCCCGAAGCATGCCGCTCTTTTGACGCATGTACGACTGGTTATAGTGTTGGAAATGATACATCAATGAGAATATTGATTGTCTTATAAAAGTAATTAATTGTATCTTCGACCTTTGTCTTCATACCTGAAGGTAAGTTTGTTGATCGTCTAATCTCATTCAAGTTGTTCCTTACATGTAGAATCGTATCAACCTAATTGATTTATGATATAATAAGTTAATAAAGTATGATAAAAATAAGTAAAATTTTAACGTACCATGTGTCTTTCTGTTGGTCTGCGTGGTTGGTAGGTTATTGTAGGAAGAGGAATTTGTGTCTGGATCCACCTTTTTATTATATTCCAAATTCCATTGCATGTAAATATCGTTGTTTGCATCCGCGTGCTCAAGAACAACCACATCTTCCCTCTCATCCCAACGATCCACTTATTGTTGGTGTATAGTAGACCAATTTAGGATGGCAGTACTTCTTGTCTTGTTACGTTGAGAAATGACATTTATCCTCTTAACGGAAGCATGACTGTGTTGTCACATCCCAAACCGACGCATTACACGATCAGGTACACACATGACTATGATGTCATAACATATTAGTGGCACCTGACTCATCCAAATAACTTGACCACTTCTACAAATATGATGCAACTAGGTTATTTCCCCCATCGACATATGACGTCCAATTCATCTACATTTAGCAAAAAAGCGTATCCACGTGCTATAGTACATATCTTACTATATATAAAGGCGCGTGGGGGTGTCACTGTAGGTGCAACTGTTCATCTCTCATTGATTTTATTCCCATAATACCCTCTTGCCTGTTGTATAATACCTGCTTCGTCCGGATGAAGACAAACTTTGTTACTGTAGCGTGCATGTTGCCATTGATTTTGTCCGCGGGGTTTTCACATTCACCATACCATTGTTGTATTGCCCGCTGGGTTTTGTTGTTGTTCCTAATTTGCGCTTCCAGTATGTTAGGTATATGTTCCTTTGCCAACCTTATCTTTTCTCCTCATCTCCTTCACCCACCTGGGATCGAGTATTGGAGCACATCTACCGATCGTGCTTCCCCATCTGTCCCCAATCTGCCGATAAGTATCCCAATGTCGAGGACCATCACCTCCTTTTCCCGTTGTCGTTAAGTCCGGCAACCTCGGCACTTCGATGCAGCTCCTCCAGGCTTATGTGGTTGTTGTGCTGAGGACCTCCACCTGCTATTTCAGATGAATGAGGAGGTGGGGGATGTGTAGAGACGATGACAGTTTGTTTATGATTTCAATTTGTGATTTTGCTTAGTATTTTTATCTTTCTGATGTCAGATTTGTTACAAGCCCATGGTCATTTGAAGGATCGATAGTCCTTGTGTTTGCGGCCAACAAGGACGAGCATAGCTGCGATTCAATTAACCTCCCTCGCCTTCTCGCAACGGTGACGAGTAACAGGAGGTGCCTCACCTCCTGCTAGGCATGGATGATACCCATGTGCAAGATCAACATGAAGGTGGAGATATATGAACTCTTCACTCAAGAATGTTTCAAATATCTCATATACTCCTAACTTTCCACCCTACGCACATGTTCAAATATCTCATATACTCAAGACTTAGGTATTATTTTCCCCTCGGTTTACAAAAACCAATTTGAAAAATTATACATCAAGGCAAATGAATTTTAAGGATTTCTTATGTGATTTTTACAAATGATACATCTGTTAAGGCGATAACTTCACGATCCTACCTTTCAAAAAAAAACTTCGGGATCCTTCATATTATAACTTTCTCTGTCATCAACACAATCCGTGCAAAGCACGGGTACCTACTAGTTAAGGTTATGCTGACAACTAAAATTTACCCGACCTATTCCACCTTACCAAACGTGTCCTATAGGAATTTAGATGAGTTATATTTTAGGGCAAATTATAACCCATGTTTTTGTATTGATTTCCAAATAGGACCCTCCCTTTTGAAACTTAACAACGAGAGTCGTGAACTTCAGGGCATAGGTTATTGAAAAGGCTTACATAAACTTAAAAGAACGATTGTATATAAAACCAAAGAGAGAAAATATAGTAGATATTTTTACATTAAAAAAAATAAAAATAGACATCATGAGATTTAGATTATTCCACATCATAAATTGACATCCTATCGGTCTCTTTGCTCTATATCAACCCATTTCAAAGTGTGGACCAATAGAATAGTGCCACAACAAGAGAAGACAAATGCGATAGAATAATGGGAAATTGATCACGTGACCGACAGTGACAAAGAAGCAAAGGCAACTTTCAATTGTGCATCCAAACCAATATTCTACCCCACCATATGGACAATGACAATATCTACATGTGTGCTCCCATTTGACTCAATCCAACTCAAGTAGAAGGTTACCTTGAACCCTAGGGTTTGAAAACGAACAAGGATTTATTCGCACACTATCGTGTTTCTTTTATACTGAGTCAGATATTCGTATTGGTATCCGTTTTAAAATAGTTGCAGATAAGAATATCATTCCGACATTGTAAATATCTAATATATAAAGATGTGGATTTTCATATATAAAATATTTATTTTATATGATATGGATTTTCATTTTAATATAGGATATGATGGTCCCATCCCATGTAGTCATCCATTTTTAAACTCTTGTAACATTTAATTCCCGTGCTTGAACCCATTTATTCGACTGTGGAACTTGATGGAGTCTATTATAGCGAGGATTCCAGTAATGTCGTTGCACATGCATGCCATCTGCTCGTTATGAACGGAGAGGCTTGTGGTTTATGTAGAGGAATGCCATCCCCACGTGCACTATTTATTACTAACCACTCGCTTGCTGGTCACCCGAGTGTCGTCCTTTGGATGTAGCCAACTGGATTAAGAAAGGGGAGTGTAATTTACGGCAAAGAATAAATGGCTCAATGAGGTAGTTGGACAGGCTTCTCCACGTCAAGAATAGCCCATCCTTGGTGAGAGGACCACATCTCGAGAGTGTATTATCCTTTGCCCCACGCTCTTTCGATGCTTTGTTTTAGCCACCAAACACATTGACTTGGGAACTTTTGTTTAAAGAAAAACGAGAACTACCAAGATCACGATATCATGCTGTTTTCAAGGATTTCCATCTCATACCACTGTCTGTCGTTCATTTTCTTTATTTATTTCACAATACGTGGATATTTTTTTGCTCTCTTTTGCATCGTGCCCTTGTCAGGAACCCCATTGTTTGATGAAGTCCTCTTATGGTGGCTCATGCTCTTGTAATGACTTCCTTCCTCTATAGCTCATCTTTTAAACCCTCGCCGCCCCTCGACGATATGTTTCTTCCTTCAACACCACTTGAGGGCCCCTTCACAATAACTCAACCTGCCATGGTCCTCCACACACATCTTGTTCCACACCATCGACAATTCAAACCATCTACCCATCTCCTTCTTTCACTTCTAGTTATGATCCAACATCGACAATCTCATCAAAATCTTCCTCCAAAAAACCACATATCACCCTCAACCCACACCCTAGAAAAGCTCATCTCTTTTATCGATACTCTTCACACCCTATCTCCTCCAATAACCCTAAACTCTCTATTTACTTTTAAAATTTGATATAGAACAAACCACAACAAGCTTCTCCACATCTCAAAATCCAACTCCTTCTCTACCCCACCACCAAAGCCTCCATCCCCTTTCACTCCACTTGATTCCACCAAAAGATAAAAAGAAGAAAAGGAGAGGAGAAAAAGTTCAAAAACCAAAGAACATCATGCACTCTCCCTCACCTTTAATCAACACATATTGGGCATGTTTGGTTGATAGGGTACCCCGAGATACCTTGGCATATCTCTGTCTCCAACCCTGCATTCCTGGGTTGAGAATACTTATATTGACCCTACAATTTCTTTGGTATAATGGTTTTTAACCTTGTTCGAATACACTTATTAACGTAAAAAACATATTATAATCATCAAAAAGTTAATATAACACATAATCAATGTCACATTACATCACAATTATCATTAAAAACCATCCCAACGCTCCAAACAACTACTATTTACAGGAGGATACTCCAACCCAATCCGACCCAACCCAATAACCAAATAGACGCAATAAGTTATTAACAAACACTGAAAATAAAAAAAAGTTAAAAACATCAAACTCCCCCTTTTCCTCGATCCTCGCCAAAAATCCAGCCCCCTGCCCGTGCTGCCCGTTCCACCTCCTTCTTGGACTCCCCCCTCTCTCTAGCTCTCGCACAGTTCTTCTTTGCCCATTCCAACACTCTTCCTCCCCTTTCCCATCGCCCCAAACCCATCGCCATCGCCATCGCCAATGCCGCACACGCCTTCCACGGGTAGCACCTGCCCGCCGCCGGGGACGAGCCCAATTACAAGAAAGCATGATGTTGCCTTTGTGGGTATCCACCCATTTCGTGATTCCAATCGAGTTGGGGATGTAGAGCTGAAGTCTTGACGAGTTGCGTAGGAAAGATTGATTTTGAATAAGGAGCGGCAGATGGGTCTGGGGAGAGCAGCTGTGGAGGTCGAAGAGTGGGGTTGCGGGGGGAAATCGAAGGGTGGTAGGAGGAAGTCGAAGGGCGAGGCTGTGGAGGGAGGTGGGTGTTGGGTCCGGTTTAGTTTGATGGGGAGCTGCATATCTTCTTCTGGGACTAAGGTAGATAGCTCCACAAGCAATGCCAGCACGCAGTGTGGTAATCTCTCTTTCCTTTTTTGCTTCTTTTAATGACGAGTCAGTAATGATTATTAGTTGAGCCATGAAGCTATCGAATCTCTGTTTCTTGGTGGTAGTCTGAGTATGGTCGATCTGTTGAGCTGTTAATAGCTCATCATTGCACTAAATGCTGTGCGATGCACGGGGTCTCGACATGCTCAAAGTTTTGTTGGGTTTTGAAGCGATCCTTGTTTACCTCAATGGTGTGGGCAATATATTCTTCTAGTTCATAAATTTTATTAAGCGCTCCTAGATAGACATGAAGTTCTGATGCACGTGTTTTTTGGTGGGTGGTGGTACTGTTGTACCTTCAGAACTACTCCCACTACCACTAACACCATAGAAGTCCCCTTGTGCACCACGGAGCTCTCTCCTCTCGAATTCACTCCTCATAGATTCCTTTGTTGTCCTCTCCACTATAGTCTGAATATAAACGAGGTAGACAAAGTTGTTGTCGTCTGAATCAATGAGGATGTTGAACTTTTCTTAAATATGAATTCTTTGAATTATTCATCCCTCCTTGCTCTTTTTGCATCCTTGTACTTCTTCCTGTCCAAGCTGATGGTCTTCGCCATGTCCCTTACATCTTCGTGACAACGCGTGCACTTGGCAACATTCTTGTTGTTGCCAACAAGATGTTGCTTCATCCTCGTAATTCCCATCCTCCCAACCTCTTCTCACTGAATTTGCATTATGGTTTGGTTTTGTTGCCATCAGGAGCGGTGTCATACCTTCAACCAATGTCCCCACTGAAATCCCTCTAAACATAAGAAACTATCATATCCCGATCCGAAATGTGAGGCCACGACGATGATCATCGAAATCTATGAAGAAATTGCAAAACAATTATTCATGAACCATACAACGAGAACAATTAAGTATTTGCTACTTATTTTACTTTTAATTTCGGATTTAATATACTTGTGATTTTTCTAACACTTAATATGCATAAAGTCGTGTATACTTGGTGTTTAAAGTTATATAGTTTTTCATGTTCCGATTTGTAAGAAAAAATCTTAGATCTAGAGTTGGGAGGAACAATTTCGAGAAAAACCCAGACACAAAACATGTAAATTATGCATAATTCTATTCTAAGGTTTCATTTTCGGAATCAATCAACTATTAATTTTAAATTACCATTTTTCCTGAAATCTTATTTTCGCTGTTTTAACCTTGAGATCCGCGTTTCTCCTTTCAAATCTCACAATGATTCCACAATTAAACACAAAAGCCTCAAATTTCTTTTCTTAAGATGTCACCAAGTTTTTCATAATATTGTAATTTGTGTGAAATATTAGATCCGCGTTTTCATTTGAAAACTTATCATGATTCTACAAAAATACAAAAAAGCTCCAATTTGTATTCCATAAATCTCACAAAATATTCAAAATCTACCAAAAAAACACAACACGCAATATCAATGTGATAGGAACACCCCCCCTCCCCCAAATTTTCTCCTCTAACAACAATTAAAAGAGGATTTGAGTATACCTCAAGAAGAAGGTAGAAAACAACGTTGGAGAAGAGAAGCCACAACCCAAGCAAACACATAGCAGTAGAATGGGCGAAATGATCTGGTTTCGATCAAAATTTCGGTCATATCTCACCCAACTTGGTATTTTTAATAGGAAGATTCCTCGATCTGTGTGAGATATCAAAATCGCATGACATCTCATCGATATTTCGGCATATTTCACTCGAAATAGGAGAAAAGTGATAGACAGGGCAATTTCGAGATGTCGAAACCAAAATTTTGGCGAAATATCGTCGAAATTTTGCAAAACTTCAAACCATGGGGTTGCCAGTGCTGTCTTTGTGCCTCAGCCATGTCAGGTGTGGGCTTCGGGTTGGCAACCGCCTCCTTAGGCTTAGGAGGAGGTGATGGTCTTAAGCTCAGAAGGTGGCAACAATCTTGGTTTTTGAGCGATGGTGGGTGACAACATCGATGATCGTGGTGGTGTTAGGTGGCTCTTACTTCACGTTGAGAGAGAAAGCAAAGAATACTCAGATGTTATTCCTCAAGCCCTCCTCCTAATATATATGTGAAGCTAAGAAAGAAGGAAAGAAATTAGGAAAGAAAAAAAGATGATAACTGTTTTGCCACAGAGAGAAACTTTACTGGATTGAGTTGATTGTCAATTTGAAGTATACTTGTAGATGTCAGTGCATATATTATTTACGACAAGGCAATGCTTTTGAATCTTTCATTATATTTATGCTAATATATCAAACTAAAAGAGTGGAAATCTTTTTAATTTTTAACAAAAAGGTCCTTGTTAGCTAAATCATCTACACCTGATTAGCTACTATCAGGTGGATTCCTTGTTTTATTAAACAGTCCTCATTCAGTACTTGTGTCTAATGCAAAATTATGGTATTTTTAACTGTTATATATGTATTTTTTTAGAAATGCCATTATTGGTAATTATTACACATGTGCCCTTATGTTAGTGAACCATCTATAAAATAAATGAAGTCATGTTTACTCAAACTAACTTTTGGTTAGAAAAGCTTTTAATTATACTGGGTCCTATGTTGTTGCATTTTTCAAACCCAAAAGTAGGAGGGGAGTGTAGGTGGATAGGGGGGGATTCCGTGGATGGAGGGGGAAAATGCTGGGGAGGGGGGGGGGGGTGATTTTTGTGCTGATGGTGCTAAGGCAAAGGGTGGACTAGTTTGTGGAGGGGATTTGGGGCAGAGGAGGCGAGGCGAGTTAGGGTGGAGGATAAAGATAAAGAAGGGTTCAAATTATAGTTATGGCTTACCTTTAACATCCATTTGGAAGGAGAAGGGACAACAACTAACGAAAGAGGCACGCGTGTTAGTGGTGCAAGAAGATAGGGTCACATGTGTTGTTTCAAACTCGGAAGGGCACATGTGTAAAAAAATCCTTTTTTGGTCACTACATCTAAATTTCGTGTTGGAGTATTTGATTGTGCGCCTATTATGTTGTAGACGGGTAAATGGATACCTCCAGGATCCATTTACCCCATCCATATGTTTAATCCCACATCTACCAGTGGCGGGACTTGGAGGCTCTGTGGAGGCTATATAAGGAGCCCCATACCTCATGTACCTATTAAGGAAAATGAATGCAATATCCACCCCTTTGAGGGCTTCTCCCGTGGTTTCATCCTGCTCTTTAGGGAGTAGGGTTCCACGTAAAGTCTTTGTATTCTTCCATTTTATCTTTCTTGATTATGCTCTGTTTATCATTCGCTTCTGCTGTCTATTTTCTAACATTCCGTGTGGGGTAAAATATTGAATAAATTACATAAAGTCCTTGAACTATATGCCCGATTTCAATATCATTCCCAAACTTTAGAAAGTAACAATGTAGTACATTGAATATTAATCGGGTAACACTAAGATCCCTATCTAATGGAAATGCCTCACGACTGTAATCTTTTCATTCATAAGATGGAAATACCCCCATCCGTGGATGAGGACAAAACATGGATTCAGTGGGGGTGTTTGTGGCGGTGAACTCGTAGAATTAAGATATAAGATTCTCATGTCAATAACGACCCTTAGTTAAAGTGTGAGTCAATTCCATTGCCCTATCCTCACACAAGAACTGGGGAAGATGAAGTCCTCGAAGGGCACTTGGATTGGGAACGACCTGTGCGCAAAGGTGACCAGCGTGAACTCGAAGTCTCGATTGTGGCGGCTAGGGCTCGGAGAAGCAGTGGTGTGATGATGACAAGGGAGTTGTGCATGGGAAACTAGATCCATGCAATGGGTTTTCACCGTGGATGCAACACAAGGGGGCGGTGTCGATGGCGATGATGAGGCCCTCATGTCAAGTGTGGAGGCCAAGGGTAGTCAACTAAGTGATCGGTAGGCCACTGTAAGGGTGAAACAACACATAGAGCTTGAAGTAGGGCTGCTAATCGAACCGAACTAATAACAAACGAACCTATGTTTGAGTTCGGTTCGATAAGAAAATTCGAAAGTTCAAGTTCAGTTCGATAAGTGTTCGATATGATATGTTTGAGTTCGAGTTCGTTTAGAAAATGAACATTCGAGTTTAGTTTGATAATAATTCATTAACGATTTAACTTAACTCAAATATGTTTATATGAACAAGTTCGAAACTAGAGTTTGATAACAAGGTTTGATAAGTTATAAAGTAAGCAATTATTCAAATTAAAGTGGTACACCGCCTAAATACCACAATTTTATTAACTCCAAAATTTATCATGTATATAAATACGAAGTCACAAATACACATCATATACACACATCGAAATAGAACTTTTATTGAACGAACATATGTTACGTTCATGTTCAGTTTGTTAAGATATCGAACTAAAATTTGAAGTTCATGTTCAGTTTGGTTACAAACAAACGAACCTTTTTTGGACTGTTATCGAACGAACTCTAATCGAATACGAACATGTTCGGTTCGATTAGCAGCCGTAGCTTGAAGAGATCAAGCAACAAGCGGAGGTGACATGTGGCTGCGACGAACAATGGGCAATCAAGAGAGCTATCGGCACAAGGGTGCATAGCCGTGCGCGGTGGCGTTAAGAAGAAGCGGAGGTGTCGATGCATCCTTAAGGGTCGAGGATTTCTGCAAGGATTGTCGCACTGAGGGTCTGAGTATCCGGTAGAGTTGGATGTTTGACTTGGTGGTAGTGTTTGCAGAGATCGAATGGTAGTGAGAGGAGCGTGCCGTTACCGACGAAGGACGGGAGAAATTGTGCTGAAGGTGTTGTTTTCAACTTGTTCACCTTGATGATGTACATGGTGGTTCTTCCGAGGGAAGGTAATGGTGGCGATCTACCTGGAGAGCTGTGGAGCTCAAAATCAATGGTGATGACAATGATCGTCGTTAAACCTTTAGTGTGATATTCCCTCGAAGTTTAGATGTAGATGGTAGAGGCGATTGAATGAAGAAGGTTGTCTACCCTCTCAGTCCTTTGATGTTTCCAGGTTGAGGAAGATATCAATGCGGATTGGCAGAGGCAATTGAACGAAGAAGATACCTTTAGGGTGATGTTTTCTTCTATTCCACCCATAACCCCCTGAAGAAGTGAAGATGATTGTCGTCTCTGTTTTATGGGGTTGGCATGTATCAACTGAGAATCGGAAAGTGTAATGCCAGTGTGATGCCGGAGATGGCATGAAAAGGGAGGGACAAATCCTCCTTTGGACTTGAGAGCAAGGTTGGGTGGAGGAGATTTATGTTTTGTCCTCATCCATTGATGGGGGGTATTTCCATTTGCAAGAATGAAAAGATGACGGCATAATGCATTTCCGTTGGACCGGGTAGCCATTGTTACACAATTAATACTTTTAGTACTACGTTGTTACTTTCGAAAGTTCGAGTGTGACATTGAAACCGGGGATATAGTTCAGGGACTTCTGTGTAATATGCTCTAAAATCTTTTGTAATTTTCCTTGACAATGTTTTCCACTCTAGGAGCATTTCTAACATTTTTCAGTGTTTGTGGAAAGATGCCCGAATCTTCCCTGGAGCAGTCCTTGCATTTTCTGAATTCTGAGTTGGACTAACTGCCCTTTGAGTACTCAACTCCATGATTCCAAGTATTGCAAACCTTTATTCGGAGTTTGTGAATGCACATACTGATAAAATGTTCTTTATAGTTTAATGATTCCATGGACACTGGTTAAAATAAACCAAGTGATACAATTTACATTTTCCCCTCTCTTGGCTGCGTAATTTGTTATTTTAATTATTTGATTTGGATTTTTTCCAAAGCATGTATTTTTTCTTATCCACGTCTCTTCCATGCCAGCTACAAAACAATTGTTCTTTGTATATATGTACACTTCTTCGAGTTATTCTAACTAGTTGTCTCATCTCATGTGCTGTAATATTTGTTCCTTGTTTTTATTGAATTGTTTCTTGATCCATGCAGCTGAAGGCAAATCTGCAAGTGATGAAAGCAAAGATCAGCCAACTGCTCCTGTTTTATCTAGCTCAACAACCAGTGCCACTGAGAGTACTTCATCCACCTTCAAAATCGAGGACGATCTTAAAGTTGCATCCTGTCTACGGAAATTTACATTTAATGAACTCAAGTGTGCAACCAGAAATTTCAGACCTGAAAGTCTTCTGGGTGAAGGGGGTTTTGGATGTGTTTTCAAAGGATGGGTTGAGGAAAATGGGACCGCGGCAATGAAACCTGGCACGGGGCTCACTGTTGCTGTCAAGACACTTAACCACGATGGGTTTCAGGGCATAAAGAATGGCTGGTATGCTCAAATTTTGATGATGTCTTATTTTGAATATGATTTTTTTATTGTTGGCTAATTCTTTTACATTCTTGTGATCTTCAGGCGGAGGTAAATTTCCTTGGCGATCTCAGTCATCCGAATTTAGTTAAATTGGTTGGTTATTGCATTGAAGAAGACCAAAGATTGCTAGTGTACGAGTTTATGCCCCGAGGAAGTTTAGAGAATCATCTTTTTCGCAGTATGTGTCCCTTATCTCCATGACTTCACCTCATTTAAGAAATGAAATGTATATCAACCTTGATTTCTTTTAAATTTTGGCAAAAGGTCTTGCAAGTTGGAATAGTAATGGAAATTGACATATACCTATTTGATCTTTTTAAACACACACATGGAAAATCTTTAATAGACAGTGGTTGTGATGTGTGTTTCCCCACCCAAAAGATCATGGTACAAGCCCGGCAAAATATCATTTCCTTAAAAAGGAGATGTATGGGTTTTTTTGAAAATAAAAGTTAACGTGAGACTAAGAACTCGCATATGAAGAGACTAACCTTTTTGTATAGGATATTTATAGGAAGGTAAAAAAGAATAATTTGTAAACATTAGTGCAAACCATATTGGTATTTCTTGTTGTCTTCCTAACTTGTGCCAACAATATATTTCTGTGGTTGTTGAGTTTTTTGTCCTAGAAAAATATAAAATATGTGCATCATCAAAAAAAAATTAATGCTTACGTGTTTTCAATACAGTCAACATAGCCACCTTACTCTTTAAGAGGACACCGAAGCCAGCTCTAATAATGTTTTAAGGAGTACACATGGCTTGGGGTTCTATAATAGTGCCAATCACTCATACAAGTTACAACACTAAGCAATATGAATTGAATCAAGAAAGTAATGCGATTGGATTTGAGAGTGTTTCTCTTACCCATTTAAACACAGTTACACACAACTTGATTTCTGTGACCATGGCCAATGTTCTAAAATTCCGCCGACTAGTCTAGTTGGAGGTAACCGTTTTTGACTAGGCCTAATTAGCCATTAGTCGGTCAGCTCGACTAATTGGACTTACTAGTCGGCCGACAAATTTACCGACTTTTACATAGAGCTTTTTTTTTTGTTTTTTTTAAAAAGCAAACTTATTCTAACATGCTTAATATTATATTTAAAGCCAATTACCTCTTTTATATACAAATCTATGTAAATATTTATGAATATATGTATAAAAAAGTATTTGTATATTAAAATAATAAAAAAATTCAAAATTGACTAATGACCTACTAAATCCGATCAGTCGCCTGACTCTCAATTAATCCGTTGTCAGTACCCTCGTCGACCGAGGACTGACTACCGATTTCCGCATCTTTGACCATGGAGTTGAAGACGTATCTTTTTAAAAAGGAATTACCAACACACCTTCACTTGACCATCTTTTGAAAAGTTAAGAGGAGACTTGCTTGAAGGAGAAGATGCTGGTGGGTGGAGACCGTGAGAAGGATACAACACATGGGGGATACGCATGCTTGGAGTAGATGTTCGATGGCAATGACCAATGGAATGGGATTAGCAGAGTGTTGATCGTCATGCATTCAAGTTGATGGGCTCAAAAAGCAGAGATATTCTTAAGTAGTAACAAAAGTCTATCCAAAGTAGCAGTGGTGTCCTTCTATACGAAGATCTTGAGAGTGATCCCCTTCTATACATTCGAGAGCGATCCCCCTTTTATACATGTGCTCATAGAATGGACCTCTCCATAAGGAAGCCTCAAGAGTCATTTCTTTCATACAAGGACCTCAACAAGAGTGATAGGTACTTGATCTGTGGTATGTCAGCATCTATGTTCGACTTTGGTTTTTAGGAAAAAAGGTCCATGATTTGAGTCGACGTATTTCCTTTATAGATGGAGGGATTTTCAAATGGATTGGACCATCGGAGATACCTCTTGGCCCTTGAGCATTTGACTTTGAAGATACGGCCAAAGATTGCAGGATTATTTGAAGTTAGTAGGTGACGTTGATAATGAAGATATTCTTGTAGCTTTCGTGGAGGAGAAAAATTTGTATGGGTCGTATGTCTTGAATCTTATCCGCACATACGGTGAATGTTGTTGTATTTAGTTATGTACCGTGATAAAGCCGCCTTTTCAAAAGACGGCTTCCATTTGAGCCAAAATATGAGATCGAACAGTGCATACACACAAGATCCAAAGGTTGCATTTGAACAGGAAGCCGCCATTTGAAGAGGCGGCTTCAATTCACAGCACCAAAGCCGCCTTTTCGAAAGGCGGCTTTGGCTCAAATGGAAGCCTGCTTTTGAAAAGGCGGCTTTGTCACGGTACATAACTAAATACAAAAACATGCACCGTATGCCGCGGATAAGATTCGAGACATATGGCCCATACGAATTTTTCTCTTTCGAGGAGGCATGTGATGATAATAGCTCATATGGAAAATATTCTGCAATAAATTGATTTGACCTGCTTGATATATTCGAATGCTTCGGATGTTGATCATGTATTCTTTGCCTGTGATTGTTGTAGGGAAGTTCAACTCGAGGCAGCAATTGATTTGGTGGATGCAAGGGGCTTTTGGGAGTCTCTTGAGAACTGCCAATGTTGGTTTTTCGGCAATAGATCAGATAGTGGTTGTCATCTAAGCGTTTTGGTTGGTGCAGAATGGTGTGTTCTATTAGGAGAAATTTTATGTAGATAGTATTTTACTACATGCTAAGGGCCCGATCATCGAGCCTGGGGGTGTCGGGGGGGGGGGGGGGGGCAAGTGCGCTCCCCCTGCGGGAGTGTTGGGGCAACGTCCTCGACAAAATTATTCATTAATGGTTCTATTTTTATTCGGATATATGGATTCCATCTGTATCAAGGATCTGTCTGTACGTGAATAGTATATAAACTCCTCTAGGGTTAGGGATTTCTACATCGTCTCTACTTCTTTCTCCATATAGTGAAAATCGATTGTTGTTGTTCAGGACATAGCTCAATTACGTACGAGCCTTGTATTTGTGTGTATCTATGCTTGCTTGCTTGATCGTATTTATATGTGCTTCTGTGATTCACAACATGTGTCCAACCTCTTTTTCCTAAAAAACCACGTCTCTTGTATATGGACATTGAGAAAGAATCTGTGACATAGAAACCTCAAAGACAGAGATCTCAAATTGGGGAACACAATAAGAGTAGAACAATAGAAAATGAGTATCTATTGGGTGATTTCAGACAAAAGAAAAAGTTGTGCCCTACTCTTTCTCTCTCATACTTGTTAGAGAGATATCTAGACAAACTTTGGAGTAAAAGCCCCGTAGTGAGAATCTTCTTCCCCTTTTCATTATTTGCTTCTCTAACTCTGTCTCAATTCGTCTGTTTTAAAGAATCCCATTTTCAGACCATATCTAGACATTGAGATGTTTCCTTATGTTGCCAGTTGCACTGTCAGCATGCTTGTCGTTGCCTTACTACGTTGCTTAGCGTCCTAATATTGCCACTTCTTTGTGTACGGTGCAATTTCACTTGATCAACTCCATCTCATCATGCTCCAACTAGTTGCATTAACATGCCTCTAAATTCATTGGTTGAAATTTCCACATAACTTTGCTTCATATCAACCTAATGATAGGGGTGATCATAATTCTGGCCGGAGGATTACATGGATTTCATTGGGAAATGGTGTTGGAAGTTATGAACGCCACAAATGGGTGATTTAAGTGGATGAATAGTTCATCCTGATCCTAGATGGATCGGTTTTTGGCGTTGGTTGAGTTGCTGGAGACGTTTCCTTTATCCTTTGTTTAGGTTCCTCCGAGATCAAGGTCAGATCATAAACATATTTGCTGGATTGTGCGAGGGGATGCTCCCCCGATCTATGTTCAGATTTGGGAGATCGTGGATGTTAGATGGTGGAATTAAGGGGATGATTATCGAATTTTAGTCATCGATGCAGGTGAAAAGGTCGGCAACACAAAAGATGACTCGGAAGATTGCAGGGTTGTAAGAGATGCTGAAGAATTACTGGAGAGAGTTATGCCGGAAGTTGAATAAGTGGCACATCGAAGCAGAGAGAGAGAGAGATTGCTCGTTTGGATGATATTGAGGATGAGCGACAACTTAACAATGAAGGAGAGGCAGACCAGAGATGAGCATTAGACGATTGCAACCAAAGAAGATAAGAAGATGGAGATGGAGTGACGACAAAGATTGAGAGAAAAATTGGTGAAGGAGGATTGTTGTGAAAAATCGGTGATCTATTATTGAAGGGAACCCTAGGCTCTCTTATATAAGGAGAGATCTCAAGGGTAAAATACATAGTAGTCCAGAGAAAGATAAAAAATAACGAAGAGGTACATAGCATATAATAATATCTATCTCTACACTCCCCCTTAAGGTGGAGCATAGATGTCTATCATGCTCAGCTTGGAAGAACATCTCTGAAAAGGTCTTCTGAGCAACGGTTTAGTGAGTACGTCAGCAGTCTGATTGATGAATCTCGTTTTCATCATGATAAAAGCCGCTAATTAAACCCCTGCTTAATCAATCCAATAAAAATACCCTCTAATTCTTTGTTTTTATCCTGTAGTATATTGTGTATAAATTACCATTAATTTATTATTTTTAATTCCTCTTATTTTTCTTGTAATTATTTTATTCTTGACATCCAGTTGAGATATACTCCAGTCACGTACAACAACCATTGATAAGAGAATGTGAAGAGTAGAATGACGAGCCACTGGAGAAAATGTATTTATATAGTCCACGCCATAGGTTTGTGTAAAACTTCGCTCGACCAGCCTGCTTTAAACCGATCAAGACTGCCATCAGCTTGGTATTTAACCGTGAATACCCACTTACAGCTCACAATAGATGCACCAAGGAGGAGCAATAACCAAGGTCCCTGTGCCACCGAGACTGTAATGCACGCATCTCCTCTTCTATAGCCATTCTCCAGCAATCAATCTTCATAGCTTCCGGTAGTTCCGTGGTATGTCCACGGAAGACAAAGCTGTAGCAAATCTCTGAAAGTCGCCCGTGAGGCGATGAAAAGACAACTGTGAAGCAAAGGGATAAGATGTACACGTCCGCTTCTGCTTCCGAATAG
The DNA here is from genome assembly GCA_037367405.1 of Ottelia alismoides. Classification (NCBI taxonomy): domain Eukaryota; kingdom Viridiplantae; phylum Streptophyta; class Magnoliopsida; order Alismatales; family Hydrocharitaceae; genus Ottelia; species Ottelia alismoides. Next base: position 1,450 of record JAZKJV010001437.1, on the reverse strand, counting down.
CAATAGGAATATCAAGATCATCTTTCGCTGTATTGGATGGTGCAGTAACCTCCTGCAATGAAGAATCCTGCACATGGACTATATCTGACCCGTCATAGTAATGCCATCTGAACATACCTGAGGCGTGATGGATGTCTGACGTGTAGCCTGAGCAGGACCTGACCGACGCGTATAGAATTTTGGTAAAGGTGGAATAGGAGGTCGTGGAAGTGGTGGAGGTGGTGGTGGTGGTGGGGGAAGATGACGTAGAGAGACAGGACCCAGGAGTAGACTCAGGTGAACTCCAAGTAGGAGGGGGAGGGACACATAGACATCATCGTTGGTAGTGGATGGTACCAGTCTGTCACCTGCAGGTGAAAAATAACTGACAGACCTCAAAGAATGTGACATCAGCACTAACAAAATATTTCTTGTTTTATGGGATCATAACACCGATAGCCCTTCTGAGTCCGAGAGTAACCGACAAAGACACACTTGACATCTCTAGGAGAGAGTTTGTCAAGTCCAGGAGTCAGAAGATGAACAAATGCCACAATACCAAAGACACGAGGAGTAAGTGAGAATAATTCCTTGTTTGGAAAAATAATGGAGAGAGGAATTTTCTCACCAAGGACAGAAGATGGCATACGATTAACAAGGTAGCAAGCGGTAAGAACAGCATCCCCCAGAAAGAAATAGTGCACAACTTCTGAATCAGTAGGGTTTGAGTAATATCAAGAAGTGGCGGTTGCTTTCTTTCTGCCACACCATTCTGCTGAGACGTGTAGGCACAAGTGATTTGGTGAATAATGCCCTTTGACGAAAGAAACTGAGAGAGGGACCGTGTGCAGAATTTCGAGAGCATTATCTGTACGAACATATTTGACAGTGAAAGAAAACACATTGTGCACTTCATTAATCAAATTCTTAATCAATCGCCTGCTTCAGATTTATTCTTTAAAAGGAAGACCCAAGAAACACGAGAAAAAATCATCCACTACCACTAAATAAAATCTGTGCCCCCGATGATCGGGTATACGACTTGGACCCCATATATCTATGTGAAACAACTCGAACGAGGAGCTACTGCTCCGACTCTGACGACTAGGAAAGCTCGACCGATGATGCTTTCCCAACTGACACGCTTCACAGCGAAAGGAAGAACTAGGAGAGATCTGAGGCAGAAGATGTCGCATTTTCTGGAGCGGAAGATGACCAAAACGGAGATGCCAGATGTACGGAGAAACCGATCCGACAGAATGAAAAGAGACGCCAACATAAGAATTCCGGACCAGCCGATATAGACCATTCTGCTCAGAGCCACAGCCAATCACCATGCCCGTTAGTATGTCCTGAAAAATAAGGGAAGACGGGTCAAATGTAGCACGACAATGCAAATCTTTCGCAATTTGACTAATTAGAATAACGGATTATCATCGAGAACTCAGGTAAAATGTAGGACATTCTGTAA
>JAZKJV010001436.1:1023135-1052076 GCA_037367405.1 Ottelia alismoides | reverse complement strand
TGAATTGACATGTAGATAATGAGAGAGAGAGAGAGCATATGCTTTGATTTGTCTTGAAGAGCAAGGGGTGCCTCTTCTTATATAGTATTTTGGGATCTATGGATCTCAATCAATAGACAACACAAAATCATTGGATGAGATTGATTTGTGTTTCTTTCAATAGCCATGATGTTGTTGTAAAAAACAAAACGATAATTAATTTAATCTAATTTAAATATATATTGAATAATCAATATAAATTAATTTCAAATTAAATCAATTATCCTAGGAGATAATTGAAAGGAGATAATCATCCACCAATCAAGGGAGGACGGACTCCCAATCCCATTGGTACCTGGTGGTCGTCCACTACCTTTTGTGGATGGCAATCTTCTCCAATGAGATTACATTATCTCATTCCAACATTATCTCACAATAATTCTAAATTATCTTGAGAACATTACAATCATGCCATTGCAAATTTGTGAATCACATTACAGCCTAAAATAAAATATAAATTATATCTACAATTAATTATCCAATGTGAATTCAATTCACATCAATAATTAATCAACAAATATAAATTACAATAGGCTCTATCTGATATATTATAAATCACATTTACAATATATATGATTAATATGGATAGTGTTATCTACAATATTCATATCCATGGTAACTAAATCACATTTGATCATCTCATATCTCTATTTTCATGTGCCCAAATAATATGAATCACATTCACATTCTTCACATCTTTGATAATTAAATCATATTTAATTATCTCAGATAACTCTCCTTATAATATGAATCCAATTCATATTATTCATGATAATTAAATCACATTTAATTATCAATTTTGTTAATGCTCGGATACATATATCAACAATGAAATTATCCTTGAACTCTTTCAAGGATAGTACACTTTCTCCGTGTATACTTGGAGATAAGGATATGGTGATTGTACGTTCCATGTATAGTGACTTGGATAGTGATATCACATCTTAAATCCAGATCTTGTGGATTTCCTATAGATGTTTGATTAAATCAAAGTCGTAAATCTAATCTTCTTATTGTATCTGAATCACATTCAGATCACTATACAACACTTGGACCAAGATTAGATTACTTCTCTACTGAGAGGAGTCACTGAAATCCAGACATGTTTCATCACTCCCTCGGAATAGAAGCATCATGGTTAACAATCGTTTATGATCACATCACCTGCAGGTATTCCTAATACATGCACATGTATATTGGAAGACCAAGAATAAACCCGAAGTATTAGATCAATTTTACATCATCTACTTCAAGATTTTATCATAAAACTTCTCATTTGACTATTGGAATCTGGCATCGATCATATACTTTCCAAAAGCATATTCATACCCATGTGTTGATCATATACTTTCCAAAAGTATATATCAAACCTATAAATTCAGTCAAGCTTCCAAAGCAAGACGATCGTGCACGGAATTTGATTCTTCTCAATATCTCATGAGTGAGATCATGTATTCCGGTTCAGTAAATGAACCTATATGATCCATTTTCTTATCTCATGAGTGGATACTCTCAACCTGATCTTGCTTGAGCCTATTTTGCTCTTGTACACACATCATCAGTGACTCATTTAGAATCTAATGATCCTTATGTGTATTGTGGGAAATATGGAATGACCCATATTGTGAAGGTAAAGTATGAAGGATTAAATGGACAAGTAATGGCTTAGAAATATCAAGTTTAAGTACCTTGAGTTGAGAAATAATATTAGTCATCTTCATTATATGCTCTTTTATCCTAGTGTTACCATTCTACCTCATAGAAGATAATTTGGTAAATAGTATGCTAGTCATAGCCTTTTCTGAAGTTTGGAACTGTTTTTCAACAGCTTCTAAAAATTATTTTGTTGTCTTACATTCGGGAATAATATCACGAATATTTTTGGCTATGTTTGATTGCATAATCATCTACTTAATCCGTTGTATTTCTCACATCGTTCATGCAAATCCTTTATGCCTTGATTATTATCCATGTAGGCTTCATTGATTCCTCAATACAAAGCGCATAGTCAAGGACCATACATCCTAACGCAAGGAGAATATTCTCTTTCCAATAAAAAATTATTCTCATTGGGAATCAGAATAGAGTTCAAGACATTAAATTTAGTAGACATGAAAGCCGAACTATATGCAATATCAATTTCATTGAATAAGACTACCATTTTCAAGCGACAACTGAAGCATATAACTTAAGTCAAAACAATAACTTATTTAAATTTTAGAAAAATCGATGTACTATCATTACAAAACTTATTGTAGCTAAAGTATTGTAACATACATATGATTTTTTTTGAATTAATGAGACAAATCAGTATTGAATGGTCATAAGTTATTCCATACTTGTGGGCATTTGGAATATCCTATGAACAATTCATTTTATCATTCCATGATATAGATATAAGTTGATGTCATTAGTACAAACACTGAACTCTGCCACTTAATACAATTATTGACATTATTATCCGAGATGATATGGCCACTCTAAGATAAATAATCAATAATTACCTATTGTTGAAAGTAACAATATGTACAATATGAAGCGATCAGATGTTGTGGCTACTCTTCTCGTTTCGATTGTACAACTCATGACATCAAATGAGTTAATTAAATACTAAGCAAACAGAAGCAAAATAAAATCATGTCATAATTAAAAATGGCAATAATATGACAACTATGTATGTTGAAATAACAAATGTTGAACATGCTAATTGAAACAAACCTCATATGATGCAATAGACTTCAATAAAATAAAAAATCAGTCGTACTCTACAGGATTTGCTTAGACATGAAATTAAGAAAAGTAGTTAGACTCATCTAAATTAGTAAAACCACAATGGTTATAAAATAATTCAAACTGAATTTAAATAAATGGATTGAGCAAAACCATTAAATAAAAATGTAACATATAAAACATGATCATAGAATTGGACAACGCTCTGCGTTACAAACTTAAAAAAACTCGTATATCGGAAGCCTCAAAAATATTACATAAATTTTGTACATAAAGAGGCCAGAACAAAATACATACAACATGTTTTAATGTTAATCTCGGAAGGAAGGTCCGAGTCACTTAGCAAAACATCAATATCAAAACAGCAAATAAAAAGGACAAGTTGATATCCAATGAAAACTATGACAATCTTTTTATTAGTAAAGCTCTGATACCAATTGGTAGATCTATAATATTAATTTAAAATATAGATCTATAATACTAAATAATTAAAGTATTAATCGGAGTCCATTACGATGAGATGAACACTTAAAGCGGAACGAAAGCGGGGAAATAGAGTTTCCTTCTCCTTCTCAACCTTTCTTAAGATGCTTCAGTAATAGATCCTCACACACAAAAATTGGTTGAGGGAGAGGAGACCTCTTGCCATGTATCACGTGTATATATCCAAATAAATCTATTTGTGTTTTGATAATTTTTTTACTCATTTTATGATTGTTTAGATATTTTTATATTTTTTAGATTTTTAAAATAAATAAAAACATGAAATAATGAAAACAAAGAACAGTCCGAAATAATTTTGCAATTTAAAACTATAAAATGAAATGAAAAGTTTCTGCAATTATTTTTCCTAAAAACTAGAAGAAATTATCTACAAATAAGAAGTGAAACTACCATTTTTGGATTTTTCTACAATTGTTTGTGATTTTTAAGATTTTGAGTGTTTTGTATTTTTTTTTGGATTTTAAAAATGATCAATGCATGAAAGTTGGCAAGAAAATTAAATACATAAAAATGAAGCTAATCTAATTTTTTAGAATTTCTTAAGCAATATTAATTTTTTTATGATTTTTCCATTTTCAAACAAAGAAAAATGGAATGTTTTTGTTTTTTTAACAATATAAAATGATGATAAAAATGCAATTAAACTATTAGTGCATACACAACAATTAAGCAGGAGATATTTTTTGCAGAATTTATTGAGCATAAATGATATTTATTTCAATTAAAAGAACATGTAATTTTAAGTCTAGAAATATAAGGACTAAAAAGTAATTTTCATAAAATTTTTACATGAAGACAAGAAATAAAAATGGGGTATAAAATGTTATTTACCCAGAGTGTAACTTGAAGATGGTGGGGATATTTTTGCAATTCGTAGAACCTTCAAGGGTGTAGATGTAATTTCGCCCAATAATTTAGGACACAAAAGGTCTTCATTTCTTCTTGTTCCACGCTAGGGGACAGGGAAGTGTGCTGCTCCTTCGTGCTTATTCTCTCAACAGGGCCGACCCTGAGGGTAGTCTAGGAGTGCAACGGCCCAGGGCCCATTAATTTTAAGGGCCCATTTTCCTTCATCTACATAAATAAAAGACACCTCAAAGTCTCTCCAATGTTTTCCAAAGACTCCAACGTTCCTTTTTTTAGTATTTTAGCTTTTGAGGGCCTGCCCTTTTAGCCGAAACGTCCTCTCTCTTTAATTCCATAAATTCCCCCCTCCCCCCCCCTCTCTCTCTCTCTCTCGAAATAACCAACGTGGTTGGAACAGGCGCCCACCCCAATCCTCACAAAATATCTATATTTAGTCACCATCCCCTCCCTCCCTCTCCCTCCCTCCCTCCCTCTCTCTCTCTCTCTCTCGATCTCTCTCACGAACAAACAATCGGCCGACCAATCCTCTCTCTCTCTCTCTCTCTCGATCTCTCTCACGAGTTTTCAATCGGCCGACCAATCCGCTCTCCATTGCCACTAAACGCATCGTCGGATTACCAGACACCGAATCAAAGGTTGTATTTTTAGCTTATTTTTTATTTTCTGTAATTTGTGAGGAGATATTGAAATATTTAAGTTGGAATATTTTTCCAGAATAGCATGCTCAATATGATTAATCATCAATAGAAAAGTTTAGTCGAACAAGTTTTTTTAATTTGCTTCCTTCTTAATTAGCCGGGTATGAGCAAATGGTTCCACGTTGATTATATGGTTGACAGGAATTACCACATTACCATTTTTGTGATTCCCATATCTTTTTGTGATTTCCATATTTGATTTCTGAATATTCATTTTACTGTTAAAAATGACCGGCACTGGTTGAAATATATAGCAATTAATTATTGGTTATATATTGATTCCCATTATTTCGATCTCTCTTTCTATATACCATGTTGATACAGTGGACTATATGATGATCTCTCTGCACAAAAACCAGTCCACTTAGATTGTCATGCTATCCATACAAAAACCAACCCACTTAGAAGCATATAATTATGTCCCTATATCTTTTTAGATTCCTTGCACCATTATGTAATATAATTATGGTTATCTATGATAGAATGAAATAGTGGTGTTGGGTTGGATATATGGGGGGGTTCTCTTATTGTAATGGTGATTTGTCGACTGAAAAGTTCTTTTGTGTATTTAGGTTGCATCTCCTGGACTTGCCCTTTGAATGATTTAGATTACCAGTTTACTTTACCGTGGATTATGTCTAAGAACAACTACTTTTTCTTACCGTGGATTTTTTAGTTTTAATGTCTAAGAACAACTATTTGATTTTACTTTAACAAAATCAAGCAACCATCTTATTTGGAGTTATTCGTTGGTGGATTATCATCGAGGGCTCTATTGAGTTTGTTGAGTCACGATCGTAAAGGTGCAATTGACGGTGCTATTTATTTCTTTTGCCAGGTATTGTTGTTTCTTTTATTCTAAATTTATTTATAGTTTTGTTTAATTGTTATACCATGTTTCCCAAAAAGTATTTATCTGGATGTGAAAAAAGGAAAAAGAGAAAGCACGATGAAGAGTTAAAGAAATCACAACTAAGTGCTCTCGATAAATTTATTTTTAGAGCAGGAAATTCTAGTGAAAATTTAAATGTTCATGAAAATCTTCCTGATATTGTCAATATAAATGAAAATGAACATTTAGATAAAGATGTGATTAATAATGAAAACTTACATAATTGCGTAAATGAAAAAGATGAAATAAATAATGCAAACGAGGTTATTAATGTGCAAGATGTGTCTAACAATGAAAACATTTGCATTGATAAACATCAAAGTGTTTCTTGTTTGGATATGTTTGATCCTAAAAATTGGGAGAAACTTGACAATCAATCAAAAGATATTATTTTAGAAAAAGGACCCATAAGAGAAGTAGATCTTGATTTTCCCTTAGATAGTTCTAATAGGCATTTTTCTTATTCATACTATTCTAGAAAGTTGAAACGCCCCGCCTCGACAGGAGCTCTTCTTCCATTCACATTATTACCCAACAACAGTTATAGACAACCTGCATGATATACCATTCATACAAAAAGAATTATAGGAAAAATTAAACTTCCATTGATAACTAGATGTTCACAGAAGAATAACAATAAAACCTCAGTCTCTTTATTACATCATAATAGATGAAACAGAAAAAAAAACAACTACACCACTAAGCCTCAACCTCAACAATGTCCTACAGATGCACCACTGAAAATGCGAGCCTCCGTCTTCTGTTATGCACTTCCTGTTGGATTTCCAAAGAATGTAACTTATGAGTCAACTGATCCAGTAAGGATAAGTTAAATTATAAATCAAGAGATTATAGGTAGGTAATGCAAATGCAGTAATTGAACAAGTTTAGAAGAGAACACTTTTTTTAAAGCATATAACAAATTACCACCACCTATTTCTAGGCTTTTAACACGTATGCGATCCAACAAAAACTTTGACATATCTTAGTCCATACTTTCGTTACTTATCCCGGACTCGTTCGTCAAAGGAGAAAGCCTGCACTAGGAATGAAGTCTGCAACACTCCATTCATAATGCAATCTAAAACCTGTGCACAAACGCGATCCTTCAGCTAGTCTAGTTGGTAGTACTCTGACACTCGAGACAGGACATACATGCCCGATGAGTCGCAACACTGTCAATCGAGTCTGCCGGAGGAGTCTCGCTCGCTCCCTAACAAATGCAATAAAAATGGATCCGTATGGTGAAATGCACGCGTGCATCCAACTCAATTCCACCAGAGTACCTACCACCACCCCACTTTGTGATGCCCCTCAAGTGGGGATGACTCACTGTCGGTTCAGCCGAACTACAAGGGTGTGCACCCACCTTGTAGTATTTACTTTTGATTCTCAGTGCATGCATTAATGTACTTTACTTAAAAGAAGTCTCCCTTCGGATATCGTAATAACATCCATTAATTATTTCCATGTCATTCATACTTAAGACTGTCAGGTCACTTTATTCTAACCATACTTACAGGTATCAAGTACAACACTTAACACATTCCAATCCCACTCCATCTGATGTGAATCTATTCTGATAGTACGTCATATATTCATTTTAACTTCTGAAACTGACTACGAGCTTCATATTATTTATTAAATAATATTGCAAAAGTTCAAGTAGCGAGGGTCAGGCAATTGTCTATCCTTAGTAACAATTATTTTCTAAAGTTAAGAAACCAAAAAAAGAAAAGAAGGCCTATGGATGGAGAATCGTCAACCACATATTTATAAGAGGATATATATTATCCAAGCAAGGATGAACTGTACATGTATAGTAATCGACCAACGGGAAACTAATTGTTAAGTTAATTAAATTGATTAAATCACTATAAATCCCAAGGGTTGGATCCGTTTCTACTTATTATAATCATAACTATAATTAATACATATTGTCACCCTATAATATCAAGTCGTTATGGAGAGACCATACTAAAATTAGAATATGGAAGAGACCCATATTACAGATGAATGGCCAACAACGCAAGTCATCATATGAATGGTCAAACCAGAAATAGTATATGAAAGGAATGGGGGTTTACATTCGACTTGGCTGGATTTAGCCACAGTGATTATAACCCAAGTTATGGAGGAGACACAATCAAATACCATAGATCGAGTTGTGAATAGTACATGATCAACTTGTTAGATTTATGGTAAAGTAAATAATAAGGAAGGATTACTCTAATTAGATAATCCTAAAAAAATAAGCAATTCTAAACAGAAGAACAAATTATTTCCTTTTATCCGTACACAATCAAAAACGAAAAAAAACAAAACTGCGTTCCATATTTAATCCACAATTTACGCCGATAATCATCTAAATATTCTCAAGGAAATCACGTTCAAATAATTACAACTTTTGAAGCACATATGTACGTAATGTGTAAACATAAAACACTTCACTATATTATTGGAACTTACATACGGAGGATATAAGTTGTCGCACATAAACCTAATGCTTCAATTAAGTATTTATGGCAATAGAATCCAAGGTATTCACGAAATCATCATGCAATGGCATTGCGTAATATCAAGATCATAAGATCAAGAGACGCTCTCGAAGATGAAATTCTAACATAATTTACGTTAAAAGCGTGAGGATCAAAAGAAAGCATGATGTACCAACAACAAAGGCAATCCCGGTGTTGAAACAAAGACAAACAATAACCCCAAAAAAATCCATTACCTATGCTAGCACACGTCAATGATCCACGTGCTTGATTGCTCGATCAAAAGTCCGATGAGAGAAGTGCCTTTCCCTTGTGATGGTGCTCCTCCTTTTTCTATTGTTACGAAGCTTCGAAGCTTGCACCGATCTCCCTTTGGTTTTCTAGAGAATGAGAGGAAAAAATGAGATAAGAGAATGATATAGGAGGAAGAAAAGGATGGATTAGGGTTTAGAAAGGAGTGGGAATGAGGAGAGATGAAGGATGTGGGGTCTTAATATAGTTGAGGATTAAAACATTAGTTAAAAAAACCTAAAACAACCCTAATTCGAAATTAATTATTTAAAATCCGTAACCATTAAACCCCTCAAAAACCATGACCCCTCTTCACCAAAACAGGCATATCTCCCACATCCGAACTCGGAATTACGTGTTTTTGGGCTCGTTGGAAAGCTTGCGACGAGACGCTTCTTTTGATATAATATTGAATAGGTTTTAAGACTTCAGGAAAATCGAAAATTACGAGCTGTTACATCATAACCATAAAAACAGTCTCTTCTCCGAGACTTGGGATGAAAAAGGTGTAATCATAACAACCTTAAAAAGGTTGGATCCTATCGAGTAAAAGACAACAACCTTAAAAAGGATGAAAGTAGCTTATAAATTACCTTCAAAGAGGTGTGGATAATCCCGCCGCATATCCGCCTCAGGTTCCCAGGTGGTCTCCTCGGAGTTGTGTCGTTGCCAAAGGATCTTCACCAAAGGTATCTCCTTGTGCCTCAACTTCTTCACTGAATGATCGATGATCTGAACCGGTTCTTCCGGATAACTCAGATCAGTATCCACATGAAGGTCATCATAACTAATCACATGCGATGGATCATGCACATATTTTCTCAAGTTGGAGATATGAAAAACATCGTGCATACCAGCAAGGTGAGGAGGAAGAGCAATCTTGTACGCAACTTTACCAATCTTGTCGAGAATCTCGAACGGTCCGACAAACCGAGGTGCTAACTTTCCCTTCACTCCAAAATGATGAACTCCCTTTGTGGGAGAAACTCTCAAGAAGACAAAATCTCCAACTTTAAAGCTAAGATCAGTGCGTCGTCTATCGCTATAGCTCTTTTGCCTACTCTGTGCAGTAAGCAATTTCTTCCGAGCTATCTTGATTGCCTTAGCAGTCTCCTCCAAGTACTCTACCTTATGTAAAAGGTTATAACCAATCTCCTGCCAACTCAGAGGTGTAGAGCATCGTCTTCCATACAATGCTTCAAAAGGAGCCATGCCTATGCTGGCATGGTAACTGTTATTATACGTAAACTCTGCTAACGGAAAATGGTCCTTCCACGACCCTTTCCACTCCAGCACACATGCTCGAAGAAGATCCTCCAGTGTCTGAATCGTCCTCTCGGATTGTCCGTCGGTCTGTGGATGGTAAGCAGAACTGAGGCATAGTTGTACTTCTAAAGAACTCATGAATTCCCTCCAGTAGTGAGAGGTGAACCTTGGATCACGATCAGATACAATATGCTTCGGTAGCCCATGAAGTTTGACAATCTCCTTAATAAAGACCACTGCAAGCTGTAAGGGAGTGCATGTCATACTCACAGGTATGAAATGTGCTGACTTAGTAAGCCTATCAACCACAAACCAGATGGCATCATGACTACTAGTGGTCTTAGGAAGACCCGTCACAAAATCCATAGATATACCCTCCCACTTCCACTCAGGAATAGGAAGGAATTGCAAAAGTCCAGGTGGCCTCTTATGCTCAGCCTTAATTTGCTGACACGTCAGGCATTTTGCCACAAACTTGATCACATCCCTTCTCATTTGCTTCCACCAAAAATTCCTTTTCAAATCCTTATACATCTTTGTGCCACCAGGATGTATCGACAAACGTGAACTATGTGCCTCACGCATGATCTCTTCCCTCAATTGTACATCTGCTGGAACACACAATCGATTCCCATTTCGTAGCACACCATCTTGATAAGAAAAGCCAACTAAGGTTCCTGCGATAGCCTTCTCCTTGAGTCTCTGCATACTCAGGTCTTCATGTTGCCCTTGGATGATTCGTTCAACTAACTCTGGACGAGAAGGGGATGGAACTATGACAGTCTCTCGACTACTCTGAAATAGATGCCAATCACTAAAAGCTGCAAGAAGATCCCATGCTTTAAGCTGAGGATGAGATTCACTTGAATGAGGCCTACGACTAAGGGCATCAGCAACCACATTCGCCTTACCAGGATGGTAAGAGATGGTGCACTCGTAATCCTTTAAAAGCTCCAGCCATCTCCTTTGCCTCATATTGAGCTCCTTCTGATCAAAAAGATGCTTGAGACTATTGTGATCTGTGAAGATTTCGAAAGCAACACCATAAAGATAATGTCTCCACATTTTAAGAGCAAAGATAACTGCTGCCAGTTCCATATCATGAGTTGGGTAATTTTTCTCATGTGGCTTCAACTGTCTAGATCCATATCCAACAACCTTACCATGTTGCATCAAAACTGCACCCAGACCCTCCTTTGATGCATCAGTGTAAACTGTGAATCTATCTGGACCCGACGGAATTGTCAAGATGGGAGTTGTAGTGAGCCTTTCCTTCAGTGTCTGGAAGCTATTCTCACACTCTTCTGACCAAGCATATGGCATCTCCTTCTTGGTCAGCTGGGTGAGGGGAAGGGCAATCTGAGAAAATCCCTTCACAAATCGTTTGTAATAACCGGCTAAACCAAGAAAGCTTCGGATCTCAGATACGTTCTTCGTCGTTCCCAACTAAGGACTGCTTCGATTTTTACAGGATCCATAGACACTCCTGCACCTGAGATAACATGGCCTAAGAATGATACTTCTTGAAGCCAAAACTCACACTTACTAAACTTTGCATATAGCTTGTGCCTCCGCAAGGTCTCTAGCACTGTCTGTAAGTGAATGCGATGTTCCTTCTCATCTCGAGAGTAGATAAGGACATCATCAATGAAAACCACAACGAAACTGTCGAGGAAAGGTTGAAAAATCCGATTCATCATGTCCATGAATGCTGTTGGGGCATTTGTCAAGCCAAAGGGCATCACCAAGAATTCGTAGTGACCATATCTGGTTCTGAATGCAGACTTAGGTATATCCACATCCCGAATACGTAACTGGTGATAACCAGACCGTAGATCAATCTTAGAGAAGATGGATGACCCTTGTAGCTGATCAAAGAGATCGTCAATGCGCGGTAAAGGGTAACGGTTCTTGATTGTTACTTTATTCAACTGCCGATAATCTATACACAAGCGCATAGATCCATCCTTCTTCTTAACAAAAAGGACAGGCGCTCCCCATGGAGATGTACTAGGGTGTATGAAACCCTTCTCCAGCAGTTCTTGTAACTGCACCTTGAGTTCCTTCAGCTCAGCTGGTGCCATCCTGTATGGTGTCATGGATACTGGTTGAGTTCCTGGAATGATAGAAATCTCAAACTCCACCTCATGAGGTGGAGGAAGCCCAGGAAGATCTACAGGAAATACATCTGGAAAGTTCTTTACTATTTCAATCGCCTCTATTCCTTCCATGGGAGTTTGATTACCAACGACGTGAGCAATAAATCCTTTGCATCCTTGAGATAACAGGCGATGAGCTTGCAATGCTGATATGCAGGTTACCCCTCTCGACGAGGTACTTCCATCAAATACGAATTCTTGTACCTCAGGAATCCTGAAAATAATCTGTTTTTGGAAACAGTCTAAACATGCATGGTGATTCTCAAGCCAGTTCATGCCGAGAATAACATCAAAATCCTCCATCTGAATGAGCAGCAAGTACGCCTCCAACATATAACCTCCAATATAAACTGGGCAATCGGGAATTACCCGATGGACAACAAACACCTGACCCCCAGGTCCCTTAATAAGATAAGGGTTTGAAACTATGGTAGGCTCTCGGCCTAAGGTATCCGCAAAACTCCATGATACGAAGGAATGAGATGCACCCGAGTCAAAAAGAGCATGAGCTGTAAAGTCGCCTACTGAAATCATACCTCGTACTACTGATCCCGAAGCATGTGCTTGCCCATCGGTGATGGCATTGAGTTGTCCTTCTCTTCGTAGCCCACTGGAACCTGTCGTGCTTCGAGTCTGGTTGGGATGTCCTCTGCCACCACGAGAGGTAGAACCACGTCCCTGGTGCTGCAGACGTCCCCATCGTACGGTACCTCGCATTTGTGAAGCTCCCAACGGATAGTTGGACCTGATGTGCCCCTCTTGGTTGCATCGATAGCAAACACGTGCATCGGTTATGCTGTTTCACCATTGGATGTGCTGGTCGTGATGGCTCGGAAAGTGCTTACCCCAAGGTAGAAGCTCCTCCATGTGCGGACCTGGTAGACATGCCATGTCGGTAGGGGTGGATACGGTGTCCTCTCCGTACCATTGATTGATCATTACGAGCAGTCCTCCCATAATAGCTTGGTCCTCCTTGCCTGGTTTGCACTGACCTGCCTTCACACAAGTCCTCCTCCACTCGGGATGCAGCATCAACCACTTCCTTCATAGTAACCAATCTAAGGGGTACTAGCCTCTCGCGAATTTCCTTACAAAGACCTCGAAAGAACTTGAATGCTTTGTCGGCCTCGGTTGGCACAGTGCTAGCAGCATACTTCAACAACTCCGTGAACTTGTTCAGATAAGCAGTCACGGTCATGTTCCCTTGCTCGAGTAGTGTGAACTCCACGTGACGCTGCTCTAACCAGTATTCCGGATAGAAATGCTCCCGGAACGCCTCAATAAATTTCTCCCAAATAACTGGCATTGCAATCTGCGGCTCCATAGAACTCCACCATTCCTCAGCATAGCCCGCTAAGGAGTAAGTGGCAAGGGTCACCTTCTCCTCATCTGGTACATGTATGGTGCAGAATACCTTTTCCACACGCTTCAGCCATCTCTCTGCCACATATGGGGTTGTATTGCCCAGAAACTCTGGAACTTTCTCCTTGCGATATTTCGAAAATATATCCTCTTGTCGCGGTGGCGGCGACGAGGGGGGAGGAGGAGGAGGTGGCGGCGGCGGTGGATCTCCATCTCCCCCACCCATTCCGGACCCGCCTTCGGACGCAGATCTCGACAGTCGCTCCTCAAGCATAAGTTGTCTCTGCTGCACATCCTGCAGCATCGCCATCATCGCAGCCAACTGCTGCGCAGTCTGATCCCTACGAAACGGCATGATCTGCAAGCGTAGAAATAAAAAGGGAATTGCAATTAGATCCAAGGTAGAGGTCATTAGTCAACCTTGATCAATACTTTTTTTGTAGTCGGAAGACTACTTGTCTAATGTACAATGGTATTTCTCCTACCATACAGTTGTCTATGACTGATGGGGTAATTTGGCTCTGATACCAAATGAAACGCCCCGCCTCGACGGGAGCTCTTCTTCAATTCACATTATTACCCAACAACAGTTATAGACAACCTGCATGATATACCATTCATACAAAAAGAATTATAGAAAAAATTAAACTTCCATTGATAACTAGATGTTCACAGAAGAATAACAATAAAACCTCAGTCTCTTTATTACATCATAATAAATGAAACAGAAAAAAAACAACTACACCACTAAGCCTCAACCTCAACAATGTCCTACAGATGCACCACTGAAAATGCGAGCCTCCGTCTTCTGTTCTGCACTTCCTGTTGGATTTCCAAAGAATGTAACTTATGAGTCAACTGATCCAGTAAGGATAAGTTAAATTATAAATCAAGAGATTATAGGTAGGTAATGCAAATGCAGTAACTGAACAAGTTTAGAAGAGAACACTTTTTTAAAGCATATAACAAATTACCACCACCTATTTCTAGGCTTTTAACACGTATGCGATCCAACAAAAACTTTGACATATCTTAGTCCATACTTTCGTTACTTATCCCGGACTCGTTCGTCAAAGGAGAAAGCCTGCACTAGGAATGAAGTCTGCAACACTCCATTCATAATGCAATCTAAAACCTGTGCACAAACGCGATCCTTCAGCTAGTCTAGTTGGTAGTACTCTGACACTCGAGACAGGGCATACATGCCCGATGAGTCGCAACACTTTCAATCGAGTCTGCCGGAGGAGTCTTGCTCACTCCCTAACAAATGCAATAAAAATGGATCCGTATGGTGAAATGCACGCGTGCATCCAACTCAATTCCACCAGAGTACCTACCACCACCCCACTCTGTGATGCCCCTCGAGTGGGGATGACTCACTGTCGGTTCAGCCGAACTACAAGGGTGTGCACCCACCTTGTAGTATTTACTTTTGATTCTCAGTGCATGCATTAATGTACTTTACTTAAAAGAAGTCTCCCTTCGGATATCGTAATAACATCCATTAATTATTTTCACGTCATTCATACTTAAGACTGTCAGGTCACTTTATTCTAACCATACTTACAGGTATCAAGTACAACACTTAACACATTCGAATCCCACTCCATCTGATGTGAATCAATTCTGATAGTACGTCATATATTCATTGTAACTTCTGAAACTGACTACGAGCTTCATATTATTTATTAAATAATATTGCAAAAGTTCAAGTAGCGAGGGTCAGGCAATTGTCTATCCTTAGTAACAATTATTTTCTAAAGTTAAGAAACCAAAAAAAGAAAAGAAGGCCTATGGATGGAGAATCGTCAACCACATATTTATAAGAGGATATACATTATCCAAGCAAGGATAAACTATACATGTATAGTAATCGACCAACGGGAAACTAATTGTTAAGTTAATTAAATTCATTAAATCACCATAAATCCCAAGGGTTGGATCCGTTTCTACTTATTATAATCATAACTATAATTAATACATATTGTCACCCTATAATATCAAGTCGTTATGGAGAGACCATACTAAAATTAAAATATGGAAGAGACTCATATTACAGATGAATGGCCAACAACGCAAGTCATCATATGAATGGTCAAACCAGAAATAGTATATGAAAGGAATGTGGGTTTACATTCGACTTGGTTGGATTTAGCCACAGTGATTATAACCCAAGTTATGGAGGAGACACAATCAAATACCATAGATCGAGTCGTGAATAGTACATGATCAACTTGTTAGATTTATGGTAAAGTAAATAATAAGGAAGGATTACTCTAATCAGATAATCCTAAAAAAATAAGCGATTCTAACCAGAAGAACAAATTATTTCCTTTTATCCGTACACAATCAAAAACGAAAAAAAACAAAACTGTGTTCCATATTTAATCCACAATTTACGCCGATAATCATCTAAATATTCTCAAGGAAATCACGTTCAAATAATTACAACTTTTGAAGCACACATGTACGTAATGTGTAAACTTAAAACACTTCACTATATTATTGGAACTTACATACGGAGGATATAAGTTGTCGCACATAAACCTAATGCTTCAATTAAGTATTTGTGGCAATAGAATCCAAGGTATTCACGGAATCATCATGCAATGGCATTGCGTAATATCAAGATCATAAGATCAAGAGACGCTCTCGAAGATGAAATTCTAACATAATTTACGTTAAAAGCGTGAGGATCAAAAGAAAGCATGATGTACCAACAACAAAGGCAATCCTGGGGTTGGAACAAAGACGAACAATAACTCCAAAAAATCCATTACCTATGCTAGCACACGCCAATGATTCACGTGCTTGATTGCTCGATCAAAAGTCCGATGAGAGAAGTTCCTTTCCCTTGCGATGGCACTCCTCCTTTTTCTATTATTGCGAAGCTTCGAAGCTTGCACCGATCTCCCTTTGGTTCTCTAGAGAAGGAGAGGAAAAAATGAGATAAGAGAATGACATAGGAGGAAGAAAAAGATGGATTAGGGTTTAGAAAGGAGTGGGAATGAGGAGAGATGAAGGATGGGGGGTCTTAATATAGTTGAGGATTAAAACATTAGTTAAAAAACCTAAAACAATCCTAATTCGAAATTAATTATTTAAAATCCGTAACCATTAAACCCCTCAAAAACCATGACCCCTCTTCACCAAAACAGGCATATCTTCCACATCCGAACTCGGAATTGCGCGTTTTTGGGCTCGTTGGAAAGCTTGCGACAAGACGCTTCTTTTGAGTATAATATTGAATAGGTTAGAATTCAGGAAAATCGAAAATTACGGGGTGTTACAAAAGTTGAGTAATGGTGAGCTTATTGATAGAAAATGGTTGGTTTATTCTAAAAGTGATGACAAAGTATTTTGTTTTTGTTGCAAATTATTTAAATCAACTATTAATCGAAGTTTGTTGGCAAATGAAGGTTTATGTGATTGGAGGCATATTAGCGAGAGACTTCAAAAATATGAAAATAGTACGGAACATATGATTAATATGAATAAATGGAGTGAAGTCATAGAACGATTGGATAAAAATCAAACAATTGATAAAAATTTACAAGAAGAGATTAGGAAAGAGAAAAAACGATGGAGAGATGTTTTATTTAGGATATTTTTGGGTATAAAATATCTTGCTAAACACAACTTGGCTTTTCGAGGATCGAATGATAAACTGTATTAAGATGGTAATGGTAATTTTTTGGGATTAATTGAGATGATAGCTGAATTTGATGTTATAATGCAAGATCACATTAGGCGTATACAAAATCGTGAAATTCATTATCATTATCTTGGACCAAGAATTCAACATGAGTTGATTTTACTCTTAGCCCACAATATTAAAAATATTATCATTAAGAGGAAATTATCATTAAGAGGGTTAAAGAGGCTAAATATTTCTCAGTAATTCTTGATTGTACTCCTGATATCAGCCATCAAGAACAAATGACTCTAATATTAAGATGTGTGAATTTATCAAATCTGAAGATTGAGGAATACTTTTCAGAATTTTTAAATGTTGATGATACATCTGGACTAGGACTTTTTACTGTATTAGATGTTTTAGAATCTTTTGATCTTAGTGTGCACGATGTGAGGGGTCAATGTTACGATAATGGTTCTAATATGAAGGGGAAACATCAAGGAGTTCAAAGTCGATTTCTTGAAATAAATCTTAGAGCATTATACATGCCTTGTGCTTGTCATAGTTTGAATCTTGTTATTAGTGATATGGCACATTCTTGTGTTAAATCCATCACATTTTTTGGAATTATTCAACGCATATATACATTATTTTCGAGTTCTACTAAAAGATGGAAAATTTTACTCGATAATATTTCTGGAGTAACCGTAAAATCTTTGTGTAATACTCGTTAGGAGAGTAGGATCAAAAGTGTTAAAGCAATTAGATTTCAAACTCCCCAAATTAGAAATGCCTTATTAACATTATATGAATCTTGTGACGATGCAAAATCAAAGAGTGAAGCTGAGAGTTTAGTTAATGCACTTAATTTTGAGTTTCTCCATGGTATGGTAATTTGGTATGACATTTTATTTTCTGTGAATATGGTGAGCAAGATATTGCAATCTGAATCCGTTAGTATTAACTCTACCATAAAGCAAGTAGAAGGTGTTATATCATTTTTTTCTAAGTACAGAGAAGAAGGTTTCGCTGCTAGTTTAGAAATTGTTAAGAGTATTGCACTTGAAATGGATATAGAGCCAAGCCATCCTATAAAGCGTCGTATTATTAGAAAAAAACAATTTGATGAGAATGATGAGGATGGAGAAATCCAATCCGCTGATGAGTTATTTAGAATAGAGTATTTTATTGTTGTTGTAGATATGGCGATAACATCTTTAAAAATTAGATTTGAGAAATTAAAAGAATTTGAAAATATTTTTAGATTTTTATTCGATTCGAATACGTTAAAGGCATTGGATGATAAAAAATTAAAAGAATATTGTGCTAATTTCCACTCTAAATTTTCCCATGATGATTCAAGTGATGTTGATTTCAATGATTTTTACTCTGAGTTAAAAGTGTTGCAAATGACTTTACCAAATGAGTCGATGTCTGCTATTGAAATTCTTAACTTTATAAAGTCTGCGGATTGTTATCCGAACGTTTTCATTGCATACAGATTTTTTTTAACTTTACCTGTGACAGTGGCATCAGCCGAAAGAAGTTTTTCAAAATTAAAGCTGATAAAAACCTACTTGAGATCATCAATGTCGCAAGAAAGATTGAATGGTCTTGAAACATTATCTATTGAAAAAAAATAATAGAAAACATTGACGTAGATGTTATTATTAATGATTTTGCCTCCCAAAAAGCTCGTAGAAATCGTTTTTTTAATCTTTAATTTCATGACTTATTGTTTGATGCTTGTCAATAAATAAATATGGTTCTTTGAAAAATTTAAAGAGCCTTTTTATAAGAAATTACATTTTTTAAAATTTTTTATAGGGGCCCCTTTTTTCTCTTTTGCCTAGGGCCCATGAAATGTCAGGGACGGCACTGTCTCTCAAGGCAACGACGTCGGGTGTGGTGGGCTCGTGACAATGGCAAGCGAACGACAAAGGCTGGGGGTGTTGCACTGACGGGTCTCGCGGCGATCCTCCTCTGCATGCGGCAGTGGTTGGTGCTCATTGCTGTAGGTCAGCGATGATGCTATGTAGTTCTAGAGGAGGTGGTGGATTCACGACGGTGGTGCTCTCGTGGTCGGCGGAGGTAGCTGTTGTGGAGGGTCACGATGGCGGGTTGCAAGCGGGATGTCTGTGCGAGCGACGGAGCTCCTGGTGGGTCGTGCGAGGCTTGGTCGACGACGAAGAGGCGACGTTCGCGCACGGAGACTTCGCGTGAGGGGTGGGGGCGTGTGAGGGTTGATCGACAGAGTGCTACAACACAATTAGCGGTGGAAGACGCCCTTAGTGGAGGATGGTGGGTGTGCTGATGATAAAGAACAGACGAGCGGCACATGCCGTAGTGAAGGAGATGGAGCGGAGGCCGTGAGATGGTGGGCCCTGCGGCCAAAGCCAGGGGGCCCTGGAGGCGAACGCCCAGGTCGGCAGAGGTGGATGTGTCGTGGTCGGGACGAGTAGAGGAACGGGCTCCTCCAGGCGATGGTGATTGTGCCGTCAAAAAAATATTGTTTTTTTGTTTTTTTGAACAACAAATGCCTTTTTTGTATTTTTTAAAAGAAAATCTTGTGTGTCCAGACAAATAGGACATCAACTCGAGCACGACAGCTCGGTTAAAATTTACTGGTCAGAAAATGTGAGTGGAAAAGTAGATCGGGGGAAATGGAAAATGGATTCGGGTCTCCGGACACTGTGCGTGACCGGAGTTGAGGGATCGTGAGGGATAGAATTTGAACACGAATAGATTGATAAAATGAGATGAAAATCAGAATCGAGGATAGATCAGATGTGATATATGATTAAGATCTACGATCTAAAAAATGACAATGAAATTAAAAATGTAAAAATTAAACTACGATTATTCTAGATTAAAAATGATAAAAAAATGGATCTCACTGCGGGAGTGGAAAATGACGTAATGGCCTCAACAAAGGACGACCCATTGTTACCGGAAGGCTCGGAGGCTAGGCATCTTTCTACAACAAAGAAGCTCTTCAAGATTAGGTTCCTCTCACTAAAGATTGATCAAATTGAAATGAGGCAGGTGAAGCTACATTAATAGGAAAAAGAATTGAATTTGAATTTCAAAAATTTAATGGAGATAAAGATATTGAAAAATTAAATGGAGATAAAGATAAGGAAGGAGTTTGTGTTGGAGTTAATAAAATTATTTACATTATTTATTTATTTTCATCACTTTATTAAATTAAGAGGATTACTTAAGGGAACTAACTATGATAATATATATATGATACATTATATGCATACTTAAATAAAGAAATTAGTTTTTTTAATTTTTTATTTTAAATAACTATTATCAAAAATTATTTAAAATTATTTACAAATATAATATGTATAAAAACAAATATTGATATATATATATATAACAAATAAATGGTAAAATTGCGAAAACCACCCTAGAAAATCATCTTTCAAATTGTAATCCTAAAATTATGAAACCACTGCCATTTTAAAGATAATTTAATTTAGAATACAATGGAAGTGAGTTTGATTTAATTCAAGTTCATATGGAGTCAGAATAGTCTTTCAATTATCGATTTATGGCTTTTCCAGATGTGATTATTTTTATTTTGTACATGATTTTATTTTGCAATTATTTTTATTATTTAGATAATATTTTTATTTACAACTTTTGTTTTGAAAATTATTTGATTTGAGGTCAATATATGTACAAATAAAATAGAGTAAGTTTTATACAAATACATAGAATAAATTCAGAAGTATTTACATAGTATTTTTTTGGACTTTCTGATTAAAGATAATATCTTCTCCTATTTTATTCCTGATCGATCCGGTCAAATCTTGACCTTCTCTCGGGGTTCAGGTCAACCTGCATCTATTACATATATACAATCTTCTTTTTTATTCTATTTATTTTAGACTAAAATAATAATATATATGCAATATTTACACACAGATGCAAGTTAGTAAGAATATGGATTTATAAATATATACATATATTTATAAGGGATTTTAAGCTAAAATAAATGAATAAAGATAATGAAATGCAGATTCATCAACAACCACCATGTCAAAGGTAATTATTCAATAGGATGCATCCTTTCACATCATAAGTCACTCTTTAACTAATAAAGTGAAATCTAATAATAATATAATAATGATAATATATATTAAATGGAAGCCCAACAATTCAACCATCAAAAGTTAAGCAAACAAATAATTATAATAGAACTCCACGAGGCCACTTGTACACGTTAAACGCAAAGCTAGACCTTAATCTAAATAAGGATGTTTAATTCTGCTTGACACTTCTTTAGGAAATAACATCAAGCAATGAGTAGCCTAATATATGATGCTGAACAAACCATCCTCCCTTGCCAAATTGCAGAGGCACAACCAACCGCTCTTCTTCCTACTGTGACAGTAGCAATAGATATAATTGGCAATGGGCAGTATGCTTATTACATGACAAATTTCATGGTAATACATAAAGCCCCATGTATCAGTAATCTATAAAACCTTTTTATTTGAGTGTTATGTGAAAACTTCCCCTTTCCATGATTAATATAAACCTCTCAAATCTCATACTTGTTCCCATTCTCAAACCTCTTAACGGAGAGTTTGTTGAAAAGTCTGTTGCAGTAGACTCTTCAGTAGAGATTTGAAGTACTCGATCTCATCGAACGGTTCACACGAATTCATACAGTACAGATCCATAAAATATACAAATTCATGTGAAATGTTCGATCAAGATTAACGATCCAAATCTCTCGTACAGATATACCCATGGACGGCCATATCACAATATATCGGCGATATATCGATATCGACAGCTCACTGATATATCGCCGATATGGTCGATATCGGGTATCGACAGGCCAAAAATACACAACATCGGTCCAATGTCGGTGATATATCGTCGATATATCGACGATACATCGGTATCGACATGGTACCGATACCGATACCAATACGTTTAGGAGGTACCGATACCGATACCAATACGTCCTCCTATGGTAATACCAGCACCCCTACAAGATCGTACGGTACAGACGATCCAGTGTCATATACCCAACACCCCTACAAAACACACGCAGCCATTCCCACTCACCCCCTCCCCAACAAGCCCACCACCATGCTCAACATCCTCCCCATTCTCCTCCTCGTCCTCCCTCTCCATTCCTCCACCCTCTCCGTCGACGTCAACACGGCCGGGGCAGGCGTCAGCCTCGACTTCGGCATCTCCTTCGGCTCCCAACCTCTCCACCAAGCCTCCCCGTCGCCTTCCTCTACCCCACCCCTCTCCTCCGCCTACACCGCCCTCCAAGCCTGGAAGCGCGCCCTCACCTCCGACCCGAAGGGCGTCCTTTCCTCCTGGGTGGGCCCCAACGTCTGCTCCTACCGCGGCATTTTCTGCTCCAACCCTCCCTCCGACCTCCCCGCCCCGTCGCCGGCGGTTGTGGCCGTGATCGACCTCAACAACGCCTCGCTCTCGGGGTCCCTCGTCCCCGAGCTCTCTCTCCTCTCCCACCTCACTGCTCTCCACCTCAACTCCAACCGCCTCTCCGGCACCATCCCCGCCTCCCTCTCCTCCCTCCGCTACCTCTCCGAGCTCGACCTCAGCAACAACCTCCTCTCCGGTACATTCCCCTCCCCTGTCCTCTCTATGCCCTCCCTCGTCTACCTCGATCTCCGCTTCAATTCCTTCTCCGGCCCCCTCCCCGACGACCTCTTCTCTAAGGGCCTCGACGCCGTCCTCCTCAACAGCAATGCCTTCTCCGGGGACGTCCCTTCCTCCCTCTGGACCTCCACCGCCTCTCTCGTCAACCTCGCCAACAACCGCCTCACTGGCCAGCTCCCTTCTGACTTCGGCTCCTTCTCACTCCTCGGCGGCTCCTCCTCCGGCCTCAAGGAGGTCGTGATCCTCAACAACGCGATAACCGGATGCATCCCAGAAGGCCTAGGGCTTCTCTCCACCCTCGAGGTGCTCGACCTCAGCAGCAATTCCCTCACCGGTCACCTCCCCGACTCGATCTCCTGCCTTACCGGAGTCGAAGTGCTGAATTTTGCGCATAACCAGCTCTCGGGAGTGCTGTCGGAGCTCGTCTGCTCGCTGAAGAGCCTCGTGAACCTTACGATCTCGTTTAATTTCTTCTCCGGACTCAGCCAGGACTGCTCACGGCTGCTCTCTCGGAACATCGGCTTCGACTTCTCCGGGAACTGCATCAACGGGAGGGCAATGCAGCGGCCGCCGCCCGAGTGCGGAGATGGGGTCCCGGGGATAGGTGTGAGCTGCCTCGGGGTCCCGCTGCCGCGGCCACTGGTGTGCCTTGCTCCGCTGGGGAGGGGGACCTCTGCAAAGCAATCACCTTGAAGCTCTGGTATTATAAATTTTCATGTGTTTTTTTAACATTTACACTTGGGAATTAACTTGTTGATGTTGTTGGCAATTCGATAATCCATTCTTTTCTCTATGATTGGGGGGAGTATGCGATTTTGTTGCCCAATGCATATGCATTGTTCTGTTTTCACCTCCGGGTTTCGCTTGTTTTTATCACTGAGGTTCGAAGTAGAGCCCACATGAATTAGCATACATAATTGCCATAGTAATTGTGGTCTTGTTGGCAACTTGCGTCTGCTTTTCTCTATCACTGAGGTTCCAAGTAGAAATAGGTTTATATAATTACAGTGACTTTGCTTTGATCTTTCCTTGGTAAGAGTTAAGTTCGTGGAGACAAAGCATGCGAATTGCATTTACGGTTGTGCAGTCTCTACTTGGGATTGTTTTTTTCTCTGTGATGGTCAGCGTTTGACTCGACTATGTCGATTTATGTTGTCGGTGTTAGAGTAACCTGGACCTTTCGATCTGCAGGTCATCAGATCCTGATCCACCGTTGCATACAATTAATTGAGCTGGGCAACCAGAACTCACCCTTGCTATTTATTTAGCAATAACCCTCCTTGTTAATATTCCAACAAAGGTCAGATTTCTCATTAATATCCACACCCACAATAGTGTTCGCTTTTTATCGTAAGATCTCTGCAATGCAAAGTACATTCTATTGAAAAAAACGCGTGCATGGGTATAAAAATAAATATTCATGTAAATAGTATCCGATAGATTTATCAGTAAAATATTAAGGGTGCATTTGGGAAGAAGGTTACCCATCTTATATGGGAGTTATCATCTAAATTTCTAGGTTTTGTCAAGTTTTCCCTCAAAAACTCCATCTCCAACCAGGGGGCCATACCATCTATTTTTATTCTTCATCATGTGTCCTCCACTTGAAAATCACATTTTTTTCTCATTTAATACATAGCATCACTCATTTCTCTTTCATCTGTTATAAAAAAATTATAGTATACAATCACATAGGGTGGAACATTGGCTCGGATCGACCCAGATCCGACCTTGACCCAACCCGCAAAAGCATGGGGCTCAACCTGAATCCAATGTATAAGTGGATCGAGCCTGGGCCATCATATTTCAAAATATCACGCTCAGGCCATATGCTACCATCTTTTAATAGTTTATAGTCTAACAAACTTTTGCAATATGCTATCACTAAATTAATTTCATCATGATCTGATCACATGGAAAAGAATCCTGCAAAATATTTTCAAACTTCAACAATCTACGTAATATATTAGAATTAAACTTGTGGACATAAATTTATAGTCACTATACATCCGATATTATATTCATCTGTGAATAATAATATTATATCATAACAATACATCCAATATTCATTATTCATGGATGAATTATATCATAACAATAAATTGCAATCAAAATGCAACTTCATGAACCAAAATGGGTGTGGGTTGAGCCCGGCCTGAACCCAAGGGCCTTGAGTTGGGCTCGGATCCTTGGTTTGCTAAAAAAAGCGGATATCAACTCGATTCAAGGCCTACGAAAAATTGATTGGCCTGAGCCAGGTTTTTCCGGGTTGGGTCGGGTCGAACCTAATGATCCACCTTACAACCATATCACAACAAACCTTCTCAACAAAAGAAAAATCCTCTACTAAACACTAAAACACAAAATGAGGTCATCCAGCAGATAATCCACTCCTGGGATGTGTTACCCTCTCACGCACCCTAAGACATATTTCATGTCATAGGCTCAACAAAAGCATATATATCTAATTAACTAAAGGGATTCAAGTGTAATTGTAAGATATTTTAGGGACAAAGTGGAAGGATGCTTATATTGAAACCTTTGTTTTAATTTGCAAAGGAAAAAGAGGAGAAAAGAGTTAAAACAAACAAAGCTTTCAAAAGCCAACACAAAAGGGACGTGTACAGCCTAGGGAAAAACAGCAAAGCAAAAACAGCAGATAGAGAAGCATCTTGGGGAAATAAGTTCGGACCACCAAAGAGCACTGGACCAGAAAAGATGAAGTCAGATAAAACTTTTGAATACAGAGAAGGGAATAGGTGCCACTTTTTTCAAATAATATCAAAAACAATAAAGACAAATCAGACTAAATAAGGAGAAAAAGTTAGAATACAACGAGACTAAAATGGCTAAGTAGTAAGACGGTATGCCTTGATAAGAGTTTCGTAGGACCATATTGCAGGCAGAGGTAATACGAGGTGCATATACATTCCAAAAGCTAGATGTCAAAGGTACAGATTTCCTATGTATAGACGAGATCGGATAAGAATATAATTGTTTTCGATCTTTAACTGTATGCATTTTATATATATTTTGATATTTGTATCTATATCTGTTTTAAAATGGATAAAAATATATATATATATATAGGATTTATTTCAAATAGGACGCAGTCCTTCCATTCCTAAGGAAGGCCGCCCCTTTTTTGTATAAAACAGGGCACTTTAGTAGAATACGTATATAGTTTGTATTATAGGCGCACTCCTGGTTGAATCATGTGGTTCAATCATGTGGTTGAATCATGTGGTTCATAATGCATGCTCTCATGATCTCACAAATTTTGGCTCTCATAGGATCACTCCTCATATATATATATATATATATATATATATATATATATATATATATATATATAGGGTAAAATGGGGCTGTCCCCAGGGAGTAGCCAACTTGGCTACTCCCACCCCTATTTTTCCCTCATTTTTTTATTTTTTTAGAAAATAAAATTTTGTATATTCATCATTATATCTCTCCCACATTCTATTAAAATTTCGTCAGAAACATAAACTCCTAAGCCCTCCATCCAGACGTCATTTTTTTAACGGTCGCAGGATTTTTTAAATCGACCATGTTTGGATGGAGGCCGTAGGAGTCTCTGTTTCTGACGAAATTTTAATAAAATGTGAGAGGGATATAATTATGAATATACAAATTTTTATTTTCCAAAAAAATAAAAAAAGAGAGAAAAATAGGGGTGGGAGTAGCCAAGTTGGCTACTCCCTGGGGGCAGCCCCATTTACCTCATATATATATATATATATATATATATATATATAGGAAAAAATGGGGCTGCCCCCACCCCATTTTTCGTCGTTTTTGTATTTTTTTGAAAAATAAAACCATGTATATTCATCCATATATCCCTCCTACATGCCATTCGAATTTCGTCAGAGACTCCTACGGCCTCCATCTCGATTGTATCGATTTAAAAAAATCCTGTTACCGTTAGAAAATTAATGTCCGGATGGAGGCCGTAGGAGTCTCTGTTTCTGACGAAATTCGAATGGTATATAGGAGGGATATAGGGATGAATGTACATGGTGTTATTTTTCAAAAAAAAATAAAAAAATTTGCCCAAATAAGGCGGGGGCAGCCATGTTGGCTGCCCCCTAAAAACAGAGACTCCTACGGCCTCCATCCGGACATTAATTTTCTAACGGTAACAGGATTTTTTTAAATCGATACAATCGAGATGGAGGCCGTAGGAGTCTCTGTTTCAGACGAAATTCGAATGGCATGTAGGAGGGATATATGGATGAATATACATGGTGTTATTTTTCAAAAAAAAGTAAAAAAAATGCCGAAAAATGGGGCGGGGGCAGCCATGTTGGCTGCCCCCAGGGGGCAGCCCCATTTTTTCCATATATATATATATATATAGAGGTAAATGGGGCTGCCCCACCCCTATTTTTCCCTCAATTTTTTATTTTTTTGGAAAATAAAAATTTGTATATTCATCATTATATCTCTCTCACATTCTATTAAAATTTCGTCAGAAATAGAAACTCCTACGGCCTCCATCCAAACATGATCGATTTAAAAAATCTTGCGACCGTTAAAAAAATGACGTCTGGATGGAGGGCTTAGGAGTCTCTGTTTCTGACGAAATTTTAAAAAATGTGGGAGGGATATAATGATGAATATACAAATTTTTATTTTCCAAAAAAATAAAAAATTGAGGGAAAAATAAGGGTGGGAGTAGCCAAGTTGGCTACTCCCTGGGGGCAGCCCCATTTTACCCATATATATATATATATATATATATATATATATATATATAGGAGAAACTTCAAATGAGACGGGGTCTCATTGTGATTTTGATGAGCCGCAATTTATAGCCGTTTGATTTGAATTGATGGACATGATTAAATCCGGTTTTACAATAGAAAACCTCCATCAAAACCGCCGTCCCTCCTTTTTTTATGGAAATTCTTAATCGATTAACTACATATCCGACTATTTTTTCGATTTGGAAATATTTATTATCATCAATTTTATTATGTCGATTTAATGAGGCGGGAATGTCGGAGGTGAACGTGATCTCCCTTTACGGAAGTAATTTATTACTTTCCTTATTTTTATTATTATCATAATCACCCGCCGATACATTCTCATAATTAGTTAATTAATTTTTTCCATATTAAGCTTAATTTAAAATTTTAATATGTAAAGTTGCAACATCTAATAGGAATTGTATTTTTTAATGCAACCTATTTTTGTAATATAGTATAAGTTATTTCAAAATATCTTTAAACAATTTGTAAAATTCAAATCAAGTTATCAAAAAAATAATTACAATTCAATCTTACAGAAGTACAAAATTTCAAAAATTTATAATGTTATTTTTATTTTAAAAAAGCGTAGTATACTTTGTTGAGGCCATCAGCTTTTAATAAATTCGATTAATTTTAAAATTTCAGTAGTATATGTTATTTCGTTTTCTATTAGAATCTTTGTATTATTATACGTTCCAATTTCAAATTTGTGTCAATGTATTCAAATTTTCGACGTAACATTTTATTATTAAATCTGTTAATAAATTTTACAATACAAAATATATTTACATTGTTCAATAAAAGAAATTGGTCGTAATGAAACATCGTTATCATAAGGATACAAATTTTTTATTCTCCTAAGCTATTTAACTAATCCTCATGACATAGATATACTATATATGTTGCTTTTAAAACCAACAAAATATGAACAAATTTTTGTAAATCGATTAGCTTTATTTCAAAAAAGTATCGTACAATAGCAAGTCGTTAAAGTATTATTCAATAAACTATCCCAAAAAAGTAATATTTTTTGAACTATTTACTATTCACTATATAAATTAGCCATCCTGGCATCTGTTTTTAAGAAAGTAGTTTTTCCTAATTTGTAGTTCCGCATTTTTCTCTACTATCCCATTAAAATCGCACGTTCGTTTTCTCTATATATAGAATGTTTTTTCGACAAAACCATTCTATATAATGATGGTGGTTTTGATCCCATCCATCGGATCTTAATCCAACCGTATTTATTGTTGGCTCACTATAATCTCTATGAGACCCCACCTCATTTGAAAGGGTCCCTATATATATATATATATATATATATATATATATATATATATATATATATATATATATATATATGTTTTATACAAAAAAAGGGTTGGCCTTCCTTAGCTTAGGAAGGACTGCGTCTTATTTGAAAGAAATCATATATATATATATATAGATAGATATAGATATATATATATATATATGGGTAAAATGGGGCTGCCCCCTGGGAGTAGCCAACTTGGCTACTCCCACCCCTATTTTTCGCTCATTTTGTTATTTTTTTGGAA